>SMGT01008882.1:399357-417372 GCA_004794575.1 Lanistes nyassanus | reverse complement strand
TCTATGCGCAGTATTACGACGATCTTACAAGCTGAATCTCAATTGCAATAAAGATCTTGATGCAAAAAGCATTAAGGACACAAAGCCCAGCACAAGGCTGACTGTAGCCAAAGGCGTCCGGGTGATGAAGTAACAAACAGGCTCTGCTAACAGCAGCAATGAACTACTGCTAGGCGTTGCAAGAGCACCCGTAAGATAGCAACAGGCAAAAGGTAACCGATGTTCACAACGGGCTTTTATGGCGTGAAAATCCCTGGGGCCAGCCTCGAAGACAAATGACCTCAGGCCTTACGGATCTTCCTATACAGTTTCGGATGTAGAGGTTTCGGAACCGCTTACACTTTATTTCGTTCCTGACTCTTTTGAAGTGGACAAGACTGAAATATATGGTTAGGAGTGAGGTCTTGAGATCCATGGGTACAACAGGAGAAAGGGTGACTGTGTTCAGAAGAACTGGCCTGTCTAACTAGCTGGTTCAATTTCTCCAACGGCTGCGTTGAGTACGCATCATAGCAGATTAGATAATTCACGGACACAAACATACTCGTAAAAATAAAACTGCCCGTGTCACAGATGCCATGAGCCAACATCAGATTAGATTAAAATGTTTACGCCAGGGTCACCCTCATATTTATTTGTCCCACTGGCATGCCAAAAAAATAATCCGAGGAAATTCCTGCCAGATAGAGATGTTAATGGGTGACAGATATCAAGCGATCCAATGAAATCATGATCAGCTGTTGTCAATGCAAATCTTAGGGCAAATCACAACATCGAGCGGGAAACCCAATAAATTCCTCGATGCTACACCTTTTCACAGAACCACTCCAGGTCGCTCATTCTTAATTAAATCAATTAGTATCTGGTATTGGCTTGCACATTATCCTTGAACCAAAGGGCAACATTTAAGTGCAGTTTAATTACTTCTATGAGGGCATTAAACCAGTTATTGCCCACCAAGGCAGAAAGATAGACGTGGAATTTGGTGGAGGGGGGGGGGAGGTTGCCAGGTAAGTGCGAGTTGCCTAGGGCAGGTAATAAGGTGCCCGACATATTATTCCAGATTATACCCTCTAATAAGCCTCCAAGGACCCATCCTAACCTCTCCACTTCCCCGAAGTTGACTTAATTATGGAGTGATATCCCTTGATGAATGGCGTTACGAGACCTATACGTATTTTTTCTTACGATGCGCCTGATAAATTTTAGAGTTTATTTATGCAGAATATATTGCAGCGTACAAGACGGTTGTGGCCCGTTGACTCGTAAAGCAGTACAAGAGCGGGCCATTAATTCCCGTTGTCTCGCCAACTGGGAGTGAGATAATGGCCCACACGGACGCTGCGACTTGTGTGTAGCCTGCCAAAGGTGCACATGATGGACGGTCTTTGACGCCACGCCAGCTGGGGGTAGGGGTAGTATGGGGGAGAGGGATTGTCCCTCAGTTACCTGCCTGCACAACGTTTGCGGCAGCGACTGTTACGCCACGTTACGTTCTGTTCTGTTCTATTACGTTATGTTTATATAGGAAAATAAAATATCACCATGTTTATAATAGCAATTTGTCCAATTATGTTCAAATTTAATGGGTAGTTTTGGGGGTCAGCATCGCTGATATTTGTTGTTTTAAAAAATTTAAAGGGAATTAAACAAACGCATACACGCACGCGCGCGCACACGCACACGCTCTCTCTCTCTCTCATTCACTCGCTAACCCTCTCTGTCTTTCTCTCTGTCTCTCTCTCTCTCACATTCTTACTCACACGCCCTGTTTTTCTTTCTTTCTCTGTCTCTCTGTCCCTCTCCGTCTCTCTCTCTCTCTGTGACAGTCTCTTTCTCTCTCTGACACACACACACACACACTCTCTCTCTCTCACTGACTTACCCACCTCTCTCAGTCTCTCTCTCTCTCTCTCACACACACACACGATACATACGAACATACGTGTGAACACAGATCCACATCTCTACAGGCAACACGTATACAAGCACACGCATGCACCCATTTATAGACATTACCAATGAATAGTGACACTGCTGTTGCTAACAGTAAAGTAACGATTGACTAAGTGGTTGCTGGCTCTGTCTAAAGCAGAAGAACAAGCGATTGTGGGATGGGGGGGGGTGTTGGAAGGTCTACGGACGGCATACTGAAGTCAGGCACCAAGGGATATCTGTATGCTCCCTGCTGGCGAGGCCAGAGCCAGCGGCGTGAATCATCCTCATCTTCGCCATCACATCAAAGGAGCGGGCGCCATCGTTTAACTTGACCGCGCGACCCTCGGCGCTCGCCTCGTGTGCGGCCTGCCCTAGCCTCTGACCACGTCTTGACCTCCCAGCACCTCCACTCCCTCCCCCCACCCCCCGCGAGGGAGTCGTAGATGAAAACATATTGATTAAACAATACCTAGGGAAAGTGACCGCGGATTAGTCACGTCGACTGACGGACGGTGTGTGGAAGAAATAAGAGACTTCTTTAAACGGTCAGGATTGGACACTGACAGTCGTTTATTTGGTAAGGAAAGCAAAGCTAACCCGAAAGACGCAAAATATTCATGTTAATATTTCCATATGGTCTGGATACAAACGCACGGTGGATTGGCACAGACCCCTCAGCGTGCGGTACGCCTGTTAGTTATCGCCAGGGTCCAGCTTCTGGAAGACCTTTGACCTCTGTCGCACACCGCGCTACCCTTTACTGACGTGGGAGTCGGCCACACATGAACAAGGGCCGTTTAGAGTTTGAAGATAAACCAGGGTTAATGGGGACACTTGCGGACCAGCCTTTTATCAGGGAAGCAAAGACTGCAGTGGGTGAGGCGGTGTCACGGTTTGAAATCTTCCAGAACTTTGTGGGGGTGGGGGTAATTTCTACTTACACATATTCATGCACTGACACGAACTTTTAGCAGTCAGTTGGGAAAAAAATAAGGAAGGATAACGGAAAGACGTAAGAATGCAGACAAAAATTAAAAAAGAGAAAAGGTAATCGAAAGAGTGAAATAAAAAGGAAAAAAGGCAGACACGTGATGAAATAAGAATAAAATAGGAACGAGCTTTCCAAGACTAGTTTAGAGAGATAACAATTGTTGAAAGTCGACACCGAGAGAAAATGGTAGACGCACAGAAAGAAATCAGTGTAGTGACGGCAGCAGACACAGGAACAATCAACAGTCTGCACGATATCTGGTTAAAAAGTGAAGAAAAAAATTCTAAAAACTCCAGCGGATTGTTTTGAATATATATCTTCTTCCCTTTTCCGAAAGAGGGTGTTCTGTGAACATGAAAACTAACAACAGAAATGCAGATTTTCTCGACATCAACAAATCCTTGATGAGATGGCGCTCAGTTCCGAGACATCCTTGAGAAACATGACTGACAACCGGTGTATCTGGTACTGAAGTTTTCAAAAGTTATTTTTTCTACTCATTCTACGTCTGGAATCATCACACCTGTATAGAAATTTTGTAAAATTTATTTTTGGTTTTGTTTCTGCATGTGCTCTAAATCAGCAATCTGTTCGTGGTATATTATTCACGGACAGCACTACCACAGAGACTTGGGTGTCAAATTGCACGAAAGTCAATGACACGAGGCGGGAGGGCGGAAAATAGGAGTGATTGAAGATACACCTGTAGACCATACCAAAGTATCGAAATAAACATATATAAAAAAACAGCGTTTACAACAGCCCAGGACAAAACAGACTTGCAGCTGGGTGGTTATTTCAGAACGACACTGCCTCCATCTCGACCTGATTTCGCACTGTGGGGGATGGGGAGATCGGGTCCTATTAGTAAGCAATGCACTGAAACAACCACCAGAAGAATAATTGCATAAAGATGGCCAGGACAGCGCGGACGGGTAGTTTCATGTCCAGTGGATGGCCACGGAATCTGCACTCAACTCTGGGAAATAATCCTTGGTCACTGGCGAATTCAAACCCACAGCCTTCGACACACGAATCCGGCGCTGTTATTCAGGCTCATAAGTTGTGTCAGACTTGCAACCAGTTCTAAAGCAGATAATAATATAGCGTAAGATTGATCAAGGTTATATGGACGCGCCTAATGGGGCATTTTAATTACCATATACTTATATGTAGCTAAAAAGACCAGTAACAATAACAAAGTGTTTTAAAGGTTTTTGTGAGCTCCTCGCAGAAAGTCTGTGTTACATTTCATCAGAAAATTAAACACCGGCCCCCACTCTTCTTGCCCCTCCCCTGCTTTTCCCCTACCCGCTCTTGAGCATCATCTCGTCTGCTTTAACATGCAAAAACCTTTGACCTCCGTGATGTTTAAGCCAATCAGGCCGAGCCTATAAATCTTAGAGTTCCTCGTTTCTATGGTGACCAGCAGAGGGTTGCCCGGGTCTCGCTGTCCCCAGCGGTCAAGATCGAAGCCTCTGACCACTGGACCGCGTGATTCGCTCTTCCGGCTGTGAGTTCCGGGGAGAACTACGCCAGGATGCCTTTCCGACACAGTGGTGGTGGTGCAGGTGGGAGGTGCCACATCTTGTGGACATGCGCCCTGCCTGGCTCCCTCAACCGTTCAGATACAGCCCCGGCTTGTCACCGACGATCATTGGCTGAAGCTGCACCCAGAGACTGGTTTGACAAAACTGTGATGAGAAAGAGGGAAGGAGAGAGGGGCTAGAGAGAGGGGGGAGGGGGTTTGGGAGACAGAGAGAAAGACAGGCTTGTGCGTAATCGATGAACTATAATCTTGAAAGCGGCAGTCGATAATTGTTTTTCTAAATTAACGTACTCATAAATATTCATCAATAGAATGATTTAAGTAGACAATTCTCTGATTCATTTCTGGTCGGAGGAATAATTAAAGCGGCTGTCATAATGTCTTCTGAGAAACGCCAGGCGATATTTATTTTTTTAAGGGTCTACATCACTAAATGTTTTTCTTTTTCCTTCTTTCATTCTTTCTTTGTTTCTTTCTTTTCTTTCTTCTTCTTTATTTATTTCTTCTTCTTTCGTTTTGTTTTGATTAATTTGTTTATTTCTTTGCATTTTCTTTGAGCACCTCCATCAGCAGGCGATCACAAATCTTTAGCTCTGAAAAAAGTAATTAATTTAAAATTAATTTAGTTAAATGTTGAGATTTTTCGCCGTTATGCCTATATGGTTTTGTTGACCATGGAATGGAAAACCCAAGAAAACAAATCACACGCTTGTACCATTGTACGCACTCAAGCACACGCACAGTTACACAGATAACTGGACAAGACTAAACAAAGAGGAACCTCTTAACGGAGAGTACCAGGCCCTTGCAGAACAGGCGTGGAGAGACGAGGAACTAATCAACGAAATAACAGAGGACAAGAGGATAACCCTGATCCTTGACTGCGAGACAAAATGGCAAGCGGAGAGGTCAGGTCACTTGACGAATGACAAAGAAAAGGTGCCCGCGCACTTTGCTGTGAGCAAGAACTATGGGCGGTCGGGGGTCGACCAGTGTGGCGATATCAAACAGTTGTAATCACCCCGTTTCGGCCCCAGTTTATGTGGCTGTTAGGGTTTGGGTTTCCTTTCGCTCCACAGTCGCTTAAGGTGAGAGTGTTACAAGGTCAGATTTAAGCTCGTTTGTTTTGAATGACCGGTCTTTAGATTTTCAAAACTTGATGTCCTTTTACAACTGGGTGTCTTGTTGCAATAGAAAGAACAGACAGACAGACAGACAGACAGACAGACAGACAGACAGACAGACAGACAGACAGACAGACAGACAGACAGACAGACAGACAGATCGGCTGACAAATTATAAGTCACCGCTTGCCTTAAAAATAGCGGCGTCGCACATGTCATTGTGAATAACGTGTGGAGGTCAGAAGGTAAAGATGCGTTTACAACCCAGGGTTGGCTTGCATGAGGGTTCGTAGCTGCTCTTTGGGTCATAAATGTGGTCGTAAGGCCTATTCGCCCTGTGTAATTTATGTGCACTTTTAAGAATGAACAGGAGATAAGAACGCTCTTATTTTCTGGTTCATACGTAAAGGTGAAAGAAAATACACAGGCAGAATAATCCTTACGACCAGTCTTATTACAGTAATGGCAGACACAAACTCTCATGCAGCCCAACCCAGGACTAAACATACAAATGCTTATACTTAAATATGCGAGTGGGTACAGAGGAACAATTAAAGCCCTTAAACTGTCAAGGACCCAGGTTCGACCTGGGATGTCAATCACAGTCTCACAAAGTGCTAATGTGCAAGTCGTAAATTCCTTTAAGAAAAGGCAAGCAACAAACCCCCCCCAACCCCCCCCCCCCTTTCCCTACTGCTGTCTGTCTGCCTATAAGCCTCGCCGCCTTAGGTTCCTACTTTCCTTCGCTTGAACTCCCTTGACATCCCTTTGCAAGTGGGTCATTTGATGTGCTCTCGGTCAGTAATCATCTTGGTCAGCTATACGTGACACTTCAGAACTGTCAAAAATCCATACAATGAGTTATGCTCGTGTTGCAGATTGAATTAATTCAAAATGTAGCCTCCCACAGCCAAGACAGAAACTAACAAGTTATTTAAAATGAAATCACAGTATTCCTTAAAATGAAATAACCGTATTCCTTGTATAAATAAAATGAATGTCTACACTTCCATTAATATTTTTACAATTTACTCATCCGTTGTTTCCAATTGTTTTATAATACTAAACTATGGAACAACTTTACAATGCTGTGATCAAGCTCGCATGTTGGCTTTCATACGGCAAGTCTTTAGTATGCTTTGCAGATTTAGACTTCCTGCATTCAGCTACAACGAAAACACCACCAGACTCCAGGCTACGACTATTACTGGTGAGCTCAGATACAATTTGCATTAATCCAAGGCCAGAAATTCTGGAGCAGCTAGTTGTTTCCAAGGTGAACTATACCTGGGAACAGTGGGGTGAAAGGAACTGAGCTGGGTACAAGATGGTCCTCCCCCATCCCTTTTGCCATCTATCGATGCAGTTAAGTGCTACTCCCAGAAAGAAAGTATTTCTCCTAGACACAGACTTCAGCACTTAGCCCTTATTTTCTGGTGTACCAATCAGCGTGCAGTTTTGATTTGACATCTGAAACTATACCGCAGTTGTTTAGTAATGTCGAAGGTTAGTGCGTCTTTCCCGATTCCTTCCGGACTATGCAGTTAATGTTAATCTGCAAGATTTCCGCTAAGGAAGTAGAGAGAGGGTGCTAGAGACCTGTGCCAAAGCACTGACAACAGACAAGTCAGAGCCTGAACTCCCGGGGACGTCAGACACGTCAAAGCAAGTGGAGGAAAAGTCAACAGTTGCGCTCATCTCCATCTGTTCCCTGTCTCAGGATGCAGAAGAGAGCCAAAGTCTGATTCAGAGACATTTGGTGGCCAGTTTGACAGCCATACCTAATAGGTCCTTCTTGACGAAACGCTGCAGGTTATATTTTGGCTGTATTTTTCATCCAAGAGTCATTTGCGGGATCGTCTGCCACTCCTTTTGAAGCACTTCATGCTGTTGAAGCTGGTTAGGGTCAGCTGGCGGTGGGCGGTTTGCCTGCAGGCGACGCCCCAGCACATCCCACAGATGCTCAATTGGGTGAAGGTCAGTAAATTTGCTGGTCAGTCCGTGCGGGTCATTTGCTGCTGCTGCAGGAAGATGATGACGACCCGAGCCCTGTGTGGTCTGGCATTGTCATCCTGGAGGAAGGCGTGTGGTCTGCCTGCGGCGCTGACAGTACGAGGGGCTGCAGAACGCCATTCCTGTAGATCAGTCCAGTAAGCTTGCCTTGCACACCGTGCAATGGAGTTCTGTGGATCATGGCCATTCCTCACCAAACCATGATGGACCCGACACCAGACCCTTCACACTCCCTCACATAGGCACCATGCTAACGCCCACCCTGTCGTCTCCAGACGCAGATTCTGTCATCATGGAATCATCTGCCAAAGCGGGGCTCATCGATGAAGACAACTCAGGCCCACTGCTGACTAGTCTGCGCCAAATGACGCCGGCCCCAGGCCAGCCGAGCAGAGTGATGAGCAGGCGTCAGGGCAGGTGGCGCTGCGGCACGCCTTCAACGCAGGGTAACCTCATGCAGCTGGTTCCTAATCTTCTGGTCGCTGACGGTGACCTTGGTGGCTATTCGCAACTGCCGCCTGAGTGTGTTGGCGGTTGCCGCTCTGTCCCGTGAAGCCGACAGGACGGACCGTTCATCCTGCCTATTGGTCAGATTGGGCGATCCAGTCACCTCCCTGTCTGGTTGGAGCGGTCTTGCAATATCACAATGACTGAATGGGATACCTCTAGTCCAACACTAACTTCAAGGACCCCGACCCTTTCATAAGCTACCCAATTGCCCTTCGATCAAAAAGGGATGATTACAATGTTATCAATCCGTAATAATTTATCACTATTTCATGGCGCAATTCAGATATTTATAAAGGCTTGAAGAGTGACTATATTAATGATAGGTAAAAAGAAAATCGAATGGGGAAAAAATAAGCATGTTTATCAGAGCGTGACATCTTCCTTACATTCTTCATCTTCATATTTATTTCTGACTGGCTTCGGGGCGAGGGGGGGGGGTCTCTTTTTTCCCATTTGAGCTCAAGGCTCAAGCAATTATGGCTTTGACATTTTTGCCTGGCTTCATAGAGACTTAAAAACAAAACACAGACGCGCATGTAGCAGACATTTGTAACCATTCACCCACTGTTAGAGATGTCCTCAGAATTCATTCGATCATAGAAGTGGAGAGGCAAGCAGAGCTTTTGGACTTGCGTGTCGAAATTTGCAGTCGTTGTGACATGACGTACCTTAACTTACTGGACTCGACTTCTCCAGAATTACTGGACAAACTTTTATGGTGATCTTGTAAATGTAGAATTAATTGAGCAATCGTCACCAAAACCTTTACTGCCTCAGGTCAATGGTTTCTACACCAAAGGGTGACGACGCTATGAAATAATGAGAATAACTAGAGAAAGGCCCCGACATTCTCCGCAGCCTTGATGTACTTGATATTGGCCCGATACTGTTGCAGGAACAGTGACCACCTTACTAGTCGTTTGTTTGACAGTTCACTCTGGCTGAGGTAAGCGACGTAAGACCAGGCCGGTCTGTCAGATGTCGCTGAAAGACGCCAGCAGGTCGTGCACTTCTTGCTGCTGCTGGGGTGTCAACTCAGGGCTGACTTGTGCATCCTTCCAAGTCTCAGTAGACTCGACAGGATAGTGGGGGAGGGTGTCGTTTTCAGGTGGCTGATCCATCTCGGGTTCCTCTATTACTTCAGCAGATTGAGGTGGTATACTTTTTCTTTACCGTCCTCCAACTGAATGCGGTAATTCAAATCGCCATGACGCTTGAGCACTGCGTATGGTCCACGCCACGTGAGTTGGAGCTTGTTGTGGTGGGTGGGGAGAAGGAATAACACCTTGTCTCCCGGCTCAAAGGTGCGCAGCTTGGCCTTCTTGTCATGGTAACGGCGTTGACGTTCCTGACTGTCGCCAAGGTGATCTCTGGCCAACTCGGCCACCAACTCGATGCGATGACGCAGGTCGGCGACGTAGTCATATGTTGTTTTCACTTCAGATGTGGTCTCCTGATCAGTATTACCAAAAAAAAGTGTGTGTGTGTGGGGGGGGTGGGGAGGGGGGATGACAGAAGAACAGAAAGGAGAAAGGAGGGGGATGAACTAAACAATATACATCTGTCTCAAAGATAGTAAACTAATCTATTTTCTAATGTAGCACAGTTGCGTTGCTGAGGTAAAGGGATTTAAATGGTTTCTTGCGCACCAGTCCCTGTGACTGACGGATGAGCATTATGATATCAGGTGAAAATCGCAATTGTTGACGGGCTGTATCGGCGACCGTTAAAAGAAGAAGTGAGAAATGTCCTGTCATAATGTAAAACTATCGTACAATGACCTAAAACCTACCGACGGGCTGTATCGGCGACCGTTAAAAGAAGAAGTGAGAAATGTCCTGTCATAATGTAAAACTATCGTACAATGACCTAAAACCTACCGATGTGAAAGCAGTTTGCCTTGGGTTAGCGTTTTGCTGCCTCCTTTCGATGATCGGGAGGTCGAAGCGATCCTTGTCAAGAACAGCGAGGTAGGCCCGTGACCTATGTTTAAGATACGGCATAATATAGCTAATCTGAGGCGACCAGTTGAAACAGCTAGAGTTTTGACCGCAGGCTAGGCACTGTAGTGAAATTATAGACTAGACGTTTATTGCTAACCCTCAGCCATCGCTGCCTTGACTTTTTCAGCACCAAGTATGCCGTGTGCCCACTGCCTTGAGATCTGACGTGGTCTCAACAGATGGCAGCTGGGTATACCAACTTTAACCGTCAAGTACTGATCCCAGATGTTTAGAGAAGTGAGAGTTAATGGTGAAATGTGAGGGCGAGTGGAGACCATGTCCGTCATCAAACACCTTCGCTAGCCAGCCTCAGCTAACCAGTGAGCTTCCAGTTGCGGGCCTTTGAGCCTGCGCGGGATGCACTCAAGCGGCCCTCACAGCCCTCTGCTGGAATGTGGGTCCCTAGCGTGTCGCGTGGAGGGTCCTCTTGTCAAAGGAAGGCGGGTATAACACCCTCACTTATCCTCCCCGCTCAGGCGAAAGAGTAGATCGCAAAAGGGTGGCTTTGTGTCTATGACGGGTATCAACTGTCTTTGTTGTCCACCCGTTATAAACATCTCCAGTTCCAATCTGAGGCTTCCCTAGATTCGCAGGGACACAACAGCCACGGGCCTTTGCGGTGAAAACATTCGCGGGAGGGCATTCAACCAAGACCTAACCAAACTGACGGTGAATAAATAAATACTTGAAATGAGGCTCTTGTGTGTACTTTCATAAGTTTCTGTCAAACACATGCATGTTAGTTCATTCCAGAGCCAGAGAGTACGTGTGCCTGCGAGGGTCCGTAGCTTGGTTCTGACACCTCTGACACAACCATGACACAACCATGACACTACTGATGGACCACGTCTGCCCGTAAACGACGAGCAAAATTTTGTCCTTGTACGTGTCCTCTTCGCTAGCTACGTGTGTGGTCAAACTTCTGGAGGGAAACGCCAGGTAAGATCGACACCTCAAGGCTGGGGATGGGTGAGTGAGTGTGAGATGTCGAGGATGTGAGTGACTTCTACACCTATCTTACCACAACTTCAGGGCACGACGGCTGCCCTGAGCTTTCGCACTTAGGAGGCGCCTAGGGTCAGCGTTTGACGGGCCGTGGTCGCGCTCCGCTGACTAGGACCCAGACGACACTGATAGGGTCTTGTGGCTCTCTTCCTCCTACCTTCTCGCGCGTTTTATGCCCACTATGTCAAGCTTCTGTGATTCATCGGGGGCAGGGGTGGATAGATCCGTGTATAGAACTGTGGAAGGTTCAAATCCCAGACTGGTGAAGGATCACATCCAGGTGTTAAACGCTGTGCAGACTTCATGGCCATTCCCGAACATTATAACTGATTCTTCGCAGTGAACATCTTACTGCAGCTATCAGCCTGATGGTTCTTTCAGTGCATAGCTTAGTAATAGGACCCCATCCTACATATTGTGAAATCACTGCAAGGTGGAAGCACAATCCCTCTAAAATTACCTACCTGTCTAAACTTCATATGCTTTTGTATCATAATTTAAAAGTACTTGTGTTCAATCACGATGTAAGCACGGAGCGTGCCTTTGCCACGTGACTTCGTCTTAGCATCATTTCGTAATACCCGTTGACAAGTGTCAATTTTACCATATTTAATTTCCGTAGCTTAAATTAGACTTCGTTTCACACAGCGATACAAACTATTCCCCGCTCCCTTATGCGCTCAATTTGAAGGCAGTGGATGGAGAAATATTTTATCCAACCTGCGAACTCGGCGGTTGGTTTGAAAGCTATGGGAAACTGAGCTGGGAAGCAGCGAGAAGATTGCTAACGTGGATGAGTCTAATCCATGCCAGGTGTTAAAGAGCCGCGGGCCGTTTATCACTCACACCTATCTGTACAGACAGGGAACACGATCCTCCCGTTTGGCGGAGGCAGCGACTTACACTTTGACTCACTGCGCCTAATCTTCTCCCCCTGCCCCTCCCCCAGCGCCCTAGTCTTTGCCGCACCGACTTCCTGCTGTCGCTGGCCAGAGGGCAGGCGAGCGAGTGCTGGAAGCCAGCTACCTCCTCCCGTGACTGATTCTCGACTGATCAAAAAACTGCAGGTAGGCTGTAGATGGTAACCGGAGAGAACATAGTCATCCGCAATCTCTCTGATGCTCACAGGAGAGTCTCTGGGTGCATGCACCTGCGACGGAATTTGATACAACTATCATTGTAATCTAGCGAGGAAAAATAACAGTTAATCGATTTCTTCATCACCATCGCCATCACCATCACTAACTGACGTTACCGTTACTGCTTCAGAGTATGATGATCGTGTCGATGATAATAATGAAGACGGGGTTGATGCTATCTCAAAATCGTCAACCCTGAGAATTGTTAACCTGTGAAGATCTACGTGTATCACAAACAAAACTAAATAAAAAGAATCTAGAACTGTTTAATGTCTAGCATTATAAGAATATATTTAAGATATATCAGCGCACCCCTGGACTGGGCTGCATGGGTGTTGTTATATCGCCTATCCATGGACAAATGTCCAGGTAAACTACACAGGGTGAACGAGCCTTACGGTCACTGCTATGCCCGTAAGGTCTCATACAAACGCTTATGCATCCCAGCCCTGTACAGGACCGGAGACAAAAAATATGCAAACAACTCGGCTCTGGTTAGAAGACGATTGAGTTGTGGTTCGAGTATTAGGTATGCCGCCTCACCAGTTCGCAGTACACAACTCTGAAAGACTTCCACGGCTTAAATTAGCCCTCCTCAGAAGTGGTTTCGCACGTGATCACGTGATCACTTGAGGTCTCACACGATATATGACGTTTGCGAACAATAAGAGACATTTCAAACGTAGGTGTCGCTTGTTCATACATACCGGTTTGAAATCAACACCACTGTCATAAAGAGACGATCGGAACGTCAAGTAGTTGAGATATCGTGACGCGATGTTTGTGGGATCAGAAGAGGCAACATGTGCTCTTGATCTTAAACTCGACACGTCATCTACATGTCTTCGGGTTTCTTTTGCTTGCTTTGAGGTGTGCGCATGCCTCAGATCGGTCAGTCACGTGATCCAGTCGTGACGTTTGTGAATCACAGAAGCCGGGTGCTGTTTCCAGACGGCGTAGTCAGCTGAAATTTTAAACTTCTAAGTCCCAACTAGAACCCACCTCGTCCCAGCTATACCTCCTACCCACCACAAGACAAAGTCCGACAATTTCCCGCGGATTTGAAATACATTTAGCAGCGCAAAAACACATGTTTGCATACTTGCAGGACATCACGTGCACATTAAGTACCATGCATACGCATGCTCACGAAAAGATTTTAGTATGACAATAACAGTTTGCAAAGACTGAAATATATAATATTTCATGTATTGATGGCTATATTTATATGATTATGATTTTAACACTTAAATATATGTCTGACATGCCACTTTGCTAACACGAACCTAAAGCTTTGCAGATGCGTAATACAAAATATGCAAAGCGGGTGCCTATTATGATATTTTTCCCAGAACATTTTGCTTAACAGTTCGTGACCTAAAGTGTTTAGTTTATTATAACAGCATCTTCTTGCAAGAAAAATTCAAAGGTACAAAAACCCTAGATTAATTGTTCATAATGTGCAAAAAGAAAAGAAACCAATTTTGAATTCAGCACATGGTTATTTCAAAGAACGTACAGGAGGAAGTGAGTAAGGAAGATTAAGACGAAAAAGCCGAGGAGGGAAAAAATTACATCTACAGGCGACGACCAATATATGAAGCATCAGTACATACATCCCCACGTTTTCCTTTTGAACCAGTAACAGTATGGCTTTTGCAGTGGGCGCGTCTGTGTGTTTCTAGTCTATTGGCGAGCCGTTCGCTGTTGAAATTCTCACGAAATGCGCGCTCCGTCTGATGGCTGCTAAACAGACAAGACGGCCAGGAAGCGAAACAAACTACGGTGTAAGGTATCAAAAGCAACGCGTGTTGCGTGGGCCTAACGCCGGTGTCTCGCGCTCAATTGCTCTTCTAGCACCGCACCCTCCCGCTCTCTCGCCTCGCCCGTCGCTGCACATCAAAGGAACCCAAGGGAGACCAAAGGGCCAATCAAAGACGTAAGTAAAAATAGACCAGCACAGTTTGGTTCGCCTTGATGAGGCTAGACCCTCGTAGTGCCGTCGATGGAATTGTCATTAAATATGTTCTTTTCTTATCTTGGTTCGTTCCTGAACGAAAAATGGAGCAATTTCTTCGCCTCAAAGGTTTCGAGACTTAAGAACATTTCCGCAAGGAAAAGAAAGAAAGAAAGAGGAAACAAGATGAAAATCAAATGACAAAAGATCGCCATGCGAGCTCCTTGCAGCTAGGAAACCGCTTCTTTTTCATAAGCAGCTATGGGAAGACTAGAGCGCCAGGAGAAAAGAACAGTAAGAAAGGATGCAGCAGTGTTACGATGCCTCTCGGCACGGCTGGCTGCCGAGGATCTAAGGAACGGTCTGTGAAAGTACTTGACCCCCCAGCACGCCGTCGGCGGAACTACTTGCTCGTGCCAGAGCGCTTGCAACAACAGCGGCCGACGGACGCACCACCAACGGCGTTGGGATCCTTGTTTACTTTTCACGCGCGCCGGCAACGGGCCCCAACGGTCTTGGTGACGGACAGACGGACGGCGGAGGACAGGAGAAAAAAGGAGAGAGCAACCGCTGGATGGATCTGGCAGAACATCGACAGAACATCGACAGAACATCGACAGAGCATCGACAGAGCATCGACAGAGCATCGACAGAAGCGTGAAATGCACATCTTTCGCTGCCTTCCTCTTTTGTGCGTATATATATATATATGCGATAAATATATATATACGATAAATATATATGTGTATATACATCTCTCTCGCTCGCTCAGTCTCTGCATATTTCTTTCTCCCTCCTAGTCTTGAAATGGCCCAAATCCTGCTGTGGAATAAAGTTCAAAGTTCTTACTGTTTTCTGCTTGTTTATCCATGCATTCAATTTTTAAAATTCCCTCTTTGGACAGGTTAAAAACAAAATTTAAAATTTGAGGAAGCAACCAGCACTGGCAGCAACATTTTAGATATCCCGTTGGCAGGCAGGCTGCACCCGGTTCGCCTCAATTGAATAGAAGATATTGAATTCATTTCTGCCTCCTCAGCAGGGGCTCTACAGTGCAGTCTGGAATGCTAAAACACCTAATGAATAAGGATCCGTCTGACAAAAAGAAAGAAAAGAAGTTGAACGAAAGATACGGAGAGGCAGCTCGGGGCGTCCCCATGTTGCCGGCACAATGTTTGACTCCATCATATAATCCTTAGTCATTTCTGATTTTTCCCCCAACTAGATTAGGGGTCACAAAGTCCCAACTAATAAAGATCTTGGAAAATATCTCATACTTCACGAATGATCCAGCCAACCAGAATTCAGAAGTCGTACTGTTGCAGAAAGTTTCCAAGAAACTATCGGGCATAGGCTACATATGTATAAATTGTACGACTACTGTAGTAGCACTACTCATACTACTACTTTAGTGTACTACATAATAGTACTCATAGTAAGCAATTTACTAAAGTATCTGGTATAGAACACTAAAAGTAGTCTACTGTACCGTGCTGTTTGGGGAAATATAAGCAGATCTATATCTAAACCATAGCTCCACCACTACCCCCCTCACTCTCCTGACCCCCACCAAGAACAAAGTTTTAAAAAATGGGCGAAAATAAAAGCAGGACAATCGAACCACAGTAAAATATCTGCTAAGCATACGCATTTACAAATCAGTTATACTCCACACAAAATCATGTTCATTGTAGCTAAAAGAAACTTTCCTCTTCGTCGATTTAGCCATCATTAGAGACGTAAGAGGTATTTTCCAAGAATTTTCATTGCTTGGGTGTCCATGTCCCTTAATCTAGTAGAAAAAGGTAATTCAGCATCCTGAACCACCTCAAGCAAGATAAATGGAGTCTTGAAGACAGGCCTACCACGGGCAACGAAATAAATCCTCAAAAACCCGAGATGAAAGCACTTTCAAAGACAGAATAATGGACGAAGGCTGACGACAAATACCGGTCTCTGGCATTCTTCAGGCACCCCTGAGAAGTCTTTGTGCCTGAACTTTGAACCCCAGCCATGTCGCCTGAACAAAAGCACTACACAATCGGGTATCGGCTCTAGCAACCAAGTGCACTGCAAGGCGAGGACAGCCCAGTCTCGCGAGATGTGACGACAAGACGAGACCGACGACATATCTACGACAGGGTGCTTAGTCTGACGCTGGTGTTCAGGCACGCCGAATTCCTGCCTCCCGTCTTAGGCGGCCTGTGAATCCCGGTGCGATGAACTTGGACATGTTTCGTAGCATCCAAACGTCAATGTACTTAGTTACACGCGCTGGAGTTCACAGCGTGAGGTCTGATCTCGTCAAATTTTTTACACTTGATGGCACTGATTTTTGGCGGTGGGGGAGACGGAAATCTGACCTTTAAATTTTTAATGTAGAATAACAATCATGGAGCAATGGAGTTTTTTCCATATCTATAGTCCGTGACGGCACTGAATTGACAACTGTTTTCCACAAAATATCATAACAAAATCATTGCTACACAAACCGCTTAATTACACAAAATATCATAAAATCATTGCCACAAAAACCGCTTAATTATCAAAGTTTACCTCTTTATCTGCCTCACCCACACACTCTCCCTTGCTCTCCCTCTCTCCCTCTCTCTCTGTTTTCGGTACTTGTACGTCTGTTTGTGCGAGGGCCTATGAACGTGTCGTCCATATTTGTCGGCCGATTGCACGATTCACCGGCTTCTCAGATCTTTACTGATGTGACAGTAGTCTGTCGCCAAGTTGGCTGGCTAAGTAATGAGGAGATTTCAAATAAACGTGATTCACGGCGCAGTTTCTCATGGATCCTGATGGCCCTATACAGTCCTGCGACGCCGGTTCCTGCAGTAAACATACATATCGCACATCTCTGTCTTTCTAAAGCTAATTTGGCTCCCTCCTTCCGTTGCCGTAACTCGTAAATAAACACCGTAAACCAAACTTCAAAGACTTCTCACGGTTCCTCCACAGGTCTCCCAGCTGCATTCCGATTGTCAACCATGCCGGCGATGCTATGGTCGGAAAAGCGCTGCTCACAGTTTCGTTTCTTTTGCCGAGGAGCTGAGCCGCTGGCCCCCAGCCGTCAAGGCCGTAAATAAACATATTGTTCAGCTGCTTATTCAGATTCTCGTCATCCGGGAACCTTTATCGCCACATCGCGCCGTCAGCGAGAACGAGGCGAGCAAATCGTCACTCGCTGTCACGCGCAGGCCTGGAGTCGTATCTCCAACGTGATCTCGCGCTTATCTGCTAGAAAATACGAGAGTAGATGGCGAAAGGGTAGAACTCGTTTTCCAACCTGTCTGCAGGTTTGCCGTGTCTGGCATGCCGCACACGCCTTCGGTACCGTGGCAACGAGCAACACTTTTCACATTTTACTTTCACGAGCATGGCCTTCTGATACCACTGTGCTTAAAGAGGTGACAAGGGGCAGAATCGATTTATGATGAACAGCAAAAGAGCTAAGAGGATGTTGCACAGTTAAAGATCGGCTAAACTGCACATATTTCTTATTCTTATTCTTACATATAAAATTAACGGGTGCCTTGGAGTATGTAACATGCTTAGGTCGCTCCGCTTCACTCCCTATCTCCCCAGCAGACAGCCCTGTATACCCACCCAGTTAAAGTAGAATTAGATGCAATGAAGGTACGAACAGTTGAGCAGGGGTGGGGGAAAATTACAAAACGCCTGCAACTCCTGTTTTACAAGCAACAAAACACCAGCTTCTACAGTTTGTGGAGGGTTGCGTGCCAAGGAAACATCGTAGCTAGTTTTGTCACACCTGCG
>SMGT01008882.1:347602-382935 GCA_004794575.1 Lanistes nyassanus | reverse complement strand
GCCTTTTCATAATCAATAAAGGCGCAGTAAATTCTTTTCCTTTTGCTTAGATAAAAGTCAATAATACAATGGAGAGAGAATAAATTATCTAGCGTTGAATAGCCAGCACGGAACGCATTCTGTTCTTCACCCAGCAAATTTCTCTCAGTAAGATAAGTATTTAGTCGTTCATTTAATACACTAGTAAATAGTTTTCCAAAACAGCTCAGTATAGTTATCCCACGGTAGTTATCAGGGTCATCTCGTTTACCTTTGTTTTTATAGATAGGGATTATAGTTCCCAATGTCCACTGTGTGGGTACGTGACCCGTCGAAAAAATTAAGTTAAACAATAATGTAAATAGATTGATCATTTTATTACCTGCGAACTTCAAAAATTCATTTGTTATTTCATCGCTACCACATGAAGTAGGAAGACCAAGAGAAGCTGACACGTGTAGACCCACGGACCTCTGCCCCTCGCCATCTTAGCCATTGGAAGAGTAGCTCCAGTTCTCAAGCTAAATACACTGGAAGTATTTCGCCGACACATCAACGAACAGACGCGTAAGTGACTGCTGGATGCGCCTTATAAGTTAAGGACTGCTCTTGCCATAAACTTATCTTAGAGTCTGGGACTCGGGTTGATTTAAGATAGGTGGTTTTATCCTGCCGGAGACAGGAGACGTTAAGCTAGAGGCCGGGCGTATGCCAAGAGGAGGTAGGGGAAGTGCTGGTTGTGGAAGTGTCATAGCTTCCTTGTTGGTCGTTGAATAGCTCTAGAATTGTGTATCGCAGAAGCAGTTGTTTTAGTAGTGACGAGAGTAGGAGCTCTGTTGTCGGTCACTTACTGTATCTGTGTATAGAGCGGGATCATAGGCCGTTTTGCAGTTTGATTTCCCCTCTGGCTTTAGTTTGATTATCTTCTTTGTCTGTTTCCTCGTGGTATGACGTAATCAGGCGCGTCTTACCCTAGACACGAGCAAGGTGATTCTCTGTAAATAATCTGTAGATATATTTGATGTTGTCGAGTCAGTGTTTGAAATATATGTTGAATAACAGTTCGTTACAGTTGTGTCTTTTACGAGGGTGGGGGCTCTTGAGAAAGAAGTGTTTTGCCTGTGTGAGACTGAGCGAACGTGTCAGAGTATGAGAATCTTTTCCCTCGGTAGATTTCTCTAGTTATTCACATTATTTCATAGCGTCGTCACCCTTTGGTGTAGAAACCATTGACCTGAGGCAGTAAGGGTTTTGGTGACGATTGCTCAATTGAGTCTCATTTACGAGATCACCATAAAAGTTTGTTCAGTAATTCTGGAGAAGTTGAGTCCAGTAAGTTAAGGTACGACCCGGCATGTCACAGTGGGTACGTGTCACATGTCACTCCTAGTTTAGCCTGTTCGCCCCTCCCTCTCTTGACAGCTGGTAGGTGGATGGTACGTCATAACCAGGCTAATAGCTCTGCCCAAACTAGGCTGGCCAGAACTGGTTTGAACTAGAATAAGGTGGTTCCTGTGAATGGAGGGCATGAGGGCACACGGTACTTGAGGAAGCGGAAGCGTGAGAGATCGGACACTCAGAATCGGACTAGACACAGGAGAGGTTAATGTAGGAAGACCAAGAGAAGCGGACTCGTGTAGACCCACGGATCTCTGCCCCTCGCCATCTTAGCCAGGACGCCGGAAGAGCAGCTCCAGTTCTCAGGCTGAATACACTGGAAGTATTTCGCCAACAAGCCTACATAACAGACGAGTAAGTGACTGCTGGATGTGCCTTATAAATTAAGGACTGCTCTTGCCATAAACTATCTTAGAGTCTGGGACTCAGGTTTAAGATAGGTGGTTTTATCCTGCCGGGGTCAGGAGACGTCATAATCTAGTGGCCGGGTCGTTGTACAGCGTTAGAGCTGTGTATTGCGGTAAAGCAGTTGTTTCAGTAGTGACAAGAGTAAGTGCTCTGTTGTCGGTCACTTATTGTATCTGTGTATAGAGCGGGATCATAGACTGTTTTGCAGTTTGATTTCCCCTCTGGCTTTAGTTTGATTATCTTCTTTGTCTGATTCCTCTTGGTATGACGTAATCAGGCAGGGTCTTACCCTAGACACGAGCAAGGTGATTCTCTGTAAATAACCTGTAGATATATTTGATGTTGTCGAGTCAGTGTTTGAAATATATGTTGAATAACGCTTCGCTGCAGCTGTGTCTTTTACGAGGGTGGGGGCTCTTGAGCTAGAAGTGTTTTGCCTGTGTGAGACTGAGCGAACGTGTCAGAATATGAGAATTTTTTCCCTCGGTAGATTTCTCTAGTTATTCACATTATTTCATAGCGTCGTCACCCTTTGGTGTAGAAACCATTGACCTGAGGCAGTAAAGGTTTTGGTGACGATTGCTCAATTAAGTCTACATTTAGGAGATCACCATAAAAGTTTGTTCAGTAATTCTGGAGAAGTCAAGTCCAGTAAGTTAAGGTACAGCCCGTCGTGACACAGCCCACCCACCACAGTCACGCTTCCAGCCCCCAGTCACCACATTCCCCTCACCCCTATCGTGCGAAATCACCGACAGGTTGAAGCACTTTCCCCAAAACAAACTGCTAACTCTACGTCCTCGTAGAGAAGAGAGCTATGGGTGTAGATGGATGCTGACCAAAGAATACAGTTCTCGCACCCAAAATCAATGCAGTGTTTCAAAAACACCTCTACGTTGTGACCTTCTGATGAGAGAATCCTGTGCGAGCTCTGCGTGGCAGCAGTTCACAAGCTGGTGAGAAAAGGTTTTTGTTATTTTGGCGAAGGAGAACATGCAAGTGACCTGTAGCGGAAACCTGATTCACAACCAAGGGAAGCCACTCTGGCATCATCAGGGAAGTGACCTAATAGTAGGCGCGCCACGGTGGAAAATCCCTTCACGAGGCAACGATCCGGCAAAACCAAGCATTGCTAGTCAAGAGAGGTGAGAGCCCGGCTTGTAATTGTAAAGATGGAAAATAAGGAAAGGAAACAAAGAAAATGCAAGAAGGAAAGCAAAAAAGAGAGGCTGGAAAGGAGAGAAGAAAGTAACAAGGGAAGGAAGGAACGAACGAGAAAGGTACATTAGCGTCGGAGAAAGGTACATTAGCGTGCGAAGTGTGTATGTGTGCGTTATGTCTTTACCTGTGCATGCGTGTGCGCACATACGCATATTCCTGGATATGTGTGTGCACATCTGCACGCGTGTAAGGGCCTGCTAGCGTACGTGCATGCATGCACTATTGCTGACGTCATTTTCTGTCTTCTTTAAAGTCTTTTTTCTCTGTATGTTCGATTCTGTCACTCACGTGTACAGCTCTGAGAGGAAAGAGCCGGACAACATGGTGGGGGCTGGGGGAGGGTGGGAATGTGCATGAAAAGCTGTCAGCACAGCGCAGTCTCGTGCACCCTCGTTGAGTCTTTTGCAGTCCCGTGTAGTCGCGCAATCTCGTCTGCTGTTGGTTTAGATTTAGAGACTGCAGAAACCAGAATTCCCCAGTAACCCCTCTGTGTCCTAGACAACAGTCACCAGAGGTAGGGGAGGGTGAGTGGGGAGCGAAACAATCGATCTCGTGGCATCTGCATTTTACTGGCAAGCCTGGATGGTAATTTTTTCAGACTCCTTGCATATACTCTGTGGGAGGTTATGATGTCGTTGCTGCTGCTCATGATGATAAAGATGACAGCGTCGATGACGATAATGGATAATGGATAATATGATGATATGGAAAGGGCGTTGGGAAAAGAAAGAAGAAAGAAAGAAGGAAGGGAAAGAAGACTTGAACATCTTCGTACCTAAACGATCGAGTGGATAACAAAGCAGAGAGAAGTGCTTTCTGCGCTGGGGATGGGCACCATGACTGTGTTCTTCCTCCCTCCTTGCTTCCTTTCTTCCCTCTCGCTCATTCGCTCTCTTCCTGCTCCTCAGTCCGTCTCGCACGTCCCCAAATTGCATTTTCCTGTCCTGTGCGTGCGCGCATGCAATAAAACGTCGCCTCATTTAAGCCTGTTAGGAGGACCTCATCTGCGCATGTCCAGCTCCATCACTTCCTGTCACCTTTCTCAGGATTGGTGCCGTCACAAAACTGAAAATCTGTCGTGCCGTTAAACATTTATTTTCAATTGTTAAGAAAACATTTTTCATAACTCCCGAAGATGACATGCATAAAACTGCTCAAAGACATTGGATGGTTTTTTTCTCCATTCTGTGTCAGATATAAAATGAAATTCAAAACCCATTCATGCACTTGGAACCAGTGCGAATCAATAACGAACGTTGGCTTGCCAACGTTCATGTATTCAGCTGCATGTTCTGAGTGACATAGACAAGTCAGTTTCTTTAAACCCATATGTTAAAAAAACAACGTTACCCTGCTCAAAATTTCAAAATATGTTAATACAAAGTGTGTGGTTTTTAACGTCATCACCCCCAGCCCGCAATCAGGAGTTCGCTGTCCATCCACACTTCCCCAGAGTATCCTCGAGGATCGCTTTTCAGCGGATGGTGTACATCACGTACCCAGCGAGAGATCTCGTGACTGGCGTGATATAGTGGCCGCCATGTTGATGAGGGGAGCTGTCCGATAACTGAAGTGACAATTGATGTAGGAGCCATCGTCAGGAAGTGAAGACTTGTAGCCAATCAACGGCTGGTGTTAGTGGATCTCGTTTTCCGGGTAAACGGTACATGAAGTGTGTTGTGCGTGCATGCGTGCACGCGCGAGTACGTGCGTGTGTGCACGAGCGCTGTTGCGGTGGGCTTAGGAAGTCAGCCTAACTTCATCTAGTGAATCAATGAGCGCTTTTAAAAACTCCCATTACTTGTGGTACAGCAAGAGGGCGGAAGAACAAACATAGTCTCCGTTCACGCTGACCAGTTGAATTCTGGGGACTTTTTTTTAGGGGGATGTAAACATAAAGAGACTGTGGGTTAGAGCGATCTTGCGTGGGAGAGTGTTCACCCTTGCGCATCTAGCTCAAGAGATGTTCTCCATGCTAGCATTTTTTACTATTATTCACAGGACAAGCGTGGTCGAGTAGAAGAACGAAGCAAGGGGGAGGGGCCTCTTCGATCCATCCCAGGCTCGAGCGAGGAGGATGGAAGGGTGACAAATTACCATCCAGTCGCACTCTGTCTCTTATCCTCCGGCACCCGCCTATCGTGACGTCAAAGTGCCAGAGATCATGACGTCTGACCCAGCATGTGATGCGTTTGCGCGCCCTCTTGTGCCAAGAGCATTAACTCTGTCCTAGACTAAATACTGGTCTCTCTTGGATGCTGGGTTCACACGAGCGTTTTTTTTAATTCTTTGCCTAGGCAACGTTCTCCTGATTTGATGAGACTGTCATTATTTATTGTATTATAGAAACCGTGTTACTAACGGGTGAAAATACTACAATTCACCAATCTCAGCTTAGGGAGGCTGCAATAATTCACGCACATTACCAAGCAATCTGAAAATTGAATACGTGTGCACTGATGAACAAAAGAGAGAACACTCCCTAAACTGCACTTAAGAATGCACATCACACGTTCGAGTAGGCACAGTTAGATATGAAACGAAGACAGCAGAACAGGCGAGCGCATGTATACATTCTCGCATTCACTAAAATTATTGCACTCACTAAAATAAACATTCCGATAATTCTCCGCTTCCCCCAACTTTTTTCTTCTCACGCAGATGTTCCACTATCTCTCCATTCCCCATCTCTCTTTCCTCACTCAATTGTATTTCCTTCTCTAGTATATGTGAGAGTCGGGTTTGGGACGATTTATTCTATATCTCCCCGTACTCCGCCAACCAACAGTTTCGTTACAACAAATTCAGGTCTGGACATAATATTTTGAGCAATATTGTTACCCACATATATATATATATACTCCGCCTGTCCTTATGTTTCAGTCTATTTTTTGCCTATTTCTGCTGTCACGTGATTACAGGGTGCCCGGATAGCAGGTGGTGTATAAAGTTTCGGGCTATCCCACCCAGACTTTTCGTTACTGGCACTTTCTATGCAGTTTCTTGGTCTTCCGTAGATGACAGAGAAGAAATACCTAACAAGGTCTTAGATGAATATGCAAAGGTTTGTAGTCTCTTGACTGATGTCCTGTTTGTCTGGATTCTTAATAAGAATGCCTCTTCTCTGTTTGCCTTACCTTTGCGGTACCTCTCGCTTTATTCTTTTATCGCATCTCTTTCTTCGTCTCTTCTGTCACTTCTCGTTATTCACCGGGTGCAGCCTCTTCTCTTTCTACTCCGCCATTCTCCCCCCCCCCCACCCCTTTCCTGCTACTCGTGCTCAGTCGTTGGATTTGAGCCACCCCCACACCCCTCTCTTTAACTCGCTGTAACTTCTTTCTCTCCTAGTTTTTATCTTTTTGTCCCCCTCTCCCTCTCTTCTTTACTTCCTCATCCTGTTTTCTTTTTCATCCTTTCTTTCTGTCATTTCAAGCTCGCGTTTCTTTCTTTCTCCTCTTTTCTTTTCCTTTTTATCTTTCCGTTCTACTTAGTTTTTAATGTCTGATTTATAGATGGCGTTTGTCTTTCATTCTATTACAGACGATCCTGCGCGTATTTGACTGTTTCCCTTAAAGATAATTAAGCCAACAGAAGATAGTTCATCCAGCCAGACCCTAAGTAAGCATCCCTACCACAAACAGAGGAGCACGCCACGGTGTCTCTCCCTCTCCCTTATTAAGTTAACGTGGCGAAGAACCCAACAATGCCCGCAAGACACATAAAAACCGTTTTAAATTCGTCGCCATGGTAACCTTTGTCCGAATTTTACAACCGTCTTGTCCGTCCAGAGGGGTAGTGGTTCGGTTCCCCGTCTTGATGCCATTGACGCAGTGAGTAAATAAAACGGAAGGGGAGGTGTCCTGTTAAAATGTTCGAGAAGATTCGTGACTTTCAATCATGCCGGAAATGTATTTTGTTTGATGTCTCTCGTCAGAATGGTTTCTTTTGGGCATGGTCGATTATATGAAAGGTAGCCGTACCACTGCCATTAATTTTTCATTAGTTTTTAGTAGATATTATTTTACTTTCTAAACATAAGTTAAGATTTCTCGACATAAATACTCAGAGCAGACACACGTATGAGTGTCCCCGGAATTTGCTTTCATAAGACAAATGTCTTACATTACGGAAACAGCTGTTTGCTTTCGGACACAAGGACTGGTTTCTTGAGTCACAATATGGCAAGAGTGTTTGTACTTTCTTCGACCTCCATGTTGGCAAATTAGTGTGTACAACGTATTGCTGTGTATATTTCCATGCAGGACGTCGAAAAATCGTATTCGAATTGCATTCTGGCATGAAAAATATCCAGGCGCCTTTTAATTTTAATAACTTGTTTCGTGACTTTTAGCGGAAAGGTGTCAAGATGGATTCTTAGACATTTTCAAACTAACGATGGAAAGATCTGGCCAAGGGGCTGACAAGAAAGCAGCTCAACGAACAGAGAAGAATTTTCAGGGATGAGGGCTTCTTGGATGGCATTTATTTTCTGTGGCTACAGTCCTGCGAGTAGGAGAGAGAGTCCCTAGACTGAAAGTGTGTCTAGCGTTTGAGGATTTCGACTTCATCTGTAAGTGTAAAGACGAAAATTTATCTGACTTGTACCTGGTCAATCAATAGGTGTGCAAACTGTCGCCCGATATATATATATATATTGAAGGTTTGTTGAGACTGTCAAGATGCCAATGGTTCTGTAAGTAGGCTTTGGTTGTTTTTTTTTTCATGAGGATCTTCGCACTCACAATTCTTGCGCAAAAAAAGTGAGAATCGCATACCCCCACCCCCTCTCCCATACGACCTTAAAAGGTCACCGGACAACCTTTCCTTTACCGTGGTATTGCAAGTGCAGAAAAATCTCACGTAATGACAAACGTTACTGTGCATACTAACGTACTCATTACAGTCTCTCTCTGCGATAGATGTACATACAATGATTAATACAATCACAGAACATGACGTCTGTTTGGGGATATATTCCGATCTCAATTTTCTAGCTATTTTCATAAACATGTCCACAGTACGTCTGCCATGCATTCGCTTAAGTTGAAAAACTGTTAAAAATGTGATTCATCTGAAAAAGCAATCCTTGCTCTTTGTTTTAACTATCTACATCTGCGTGTATCTTTTGAAAGAAAATCTTCTGCCGCGTGAAAGGTTAACAATCCTCAGATGATGTGCGTGTGAGGGTTTCTTACGGCGTCAAACCCATTAGATGCTGTTGTAAGTATTATCGATGTTTCTGGATATCGTGGTAGGTCCTACTGAGAAAAAAAAACTGACACACACAACAACAACAAAAATTCGTGAAGACCGTACGTTGACAGCATCCTTTATTGGTGGAAGATTTTAAATAATAAAAATTTTGATGTGGGTTGCAATAAACAAAAACAAAAGCAAAAAATGCTGAAGGTGTTTACAGTTCTTTTCTGTAGTGTGAAACAGCTGTGGTGTCACTGATACGTTTGACATTTGGCTTTGCATGCTATTGTTTTGTTGCAGTTTTTGTTCATTTGCTTGATTAGTTGATTTATTTGCGGGTTCTCTCTGTTTCAGTCTCTCCCCCCCCCCCAACCTCTTTCTTCTGAGTTATTATAACACTTCATGTGTCTTTATTTTCGTCCGGATCGGCTTGGGGGAAGGGGGTTCTTACTTCTCTGTTTCTTATATCATTGAGTATGTATCTCCTTTCCTCTTGTTCTTAATGCGCCTAATCTTGTTCTGTGGATTAATTATAGTTATACCCACAACTCTATTTCTGTTCCCTTTAGAGCACACTTTCCCTTCTTGTCTGGCCTTGGCATGCACTTGGTTGTTCTCTGTGACTCGTATCCTTGGACGGCCAGATACAAGCGTTTTGTATCGCATCTACTTTGCACTCTGTTGTACTTATCATGTATATCTCCGGCTGCCTGGGTCTTCCACCGCGTCATTCAGCGAGAACGGTCACCAAAGAAGAATTTAAAAGACAGTGAAATAAATACAACACGAACAGCTTTACCAAAACAGTTATTTATATCTCGCTTGCATACGACTTTGTGTCTCGTTGTAACTCAAAGAATAGCTGTATAGCTAGGGAGAAATTAGTACTTAGTTATCAGTTTGCTGGGTGGGTCGGGATGTGGGGGTGTCGGGTGTGGGGTGCTGGTTGGTTAGTTTGATTGAAGGTTTCACGACGATGGTGAGGGCTGACTGCCGAAATCATGAAAGCACAGATTTCTGGAAGAAGCACGGCGGAAAAGAAAAGGGGAAGAGCGAGAGAAACTTCTGGAATAAAAGTAACATAAACCCGTGCGCGATCGAGGACTAAAGCCGCGGAAGTGCACATCCGGCGAGACAGGAGCTGACTTAAATCACGGATCAAAAGCCGAAATGCTTCACCTTCAAACACGCCCCAAGCCATGCCAAGGTGGTCGCAAGCTTCATGAAATCGCCACAGCTCATTCTGACCATGAAAACGGGGAGCAAATATGGCGGGGAGGTTTTACGACCCAGCCTCGCGACACCTAGCGGCATAAAACTAGTGACGTCACGGAAATTAAAACCCGAAAGACAAACTGGGACGTGCGCACACGCGCACACGCACACGCGCACGCTCGAAGCACGAACTGAGAAAGAAACTGGGAGGGGTGGGGCTGGAGGGGAAGTGGCAAGGGAGGTGAGCGAAGGGGCGAGGAGAGCTAGGGTGACACCTTAAGAGACAGCCCTGGTGCTCCTCGCTCAGGGGACGAAACAGCTGCTCGGGCCCGCTGTCTCTCTCTGCATCTCTATTTCTCTCACTATCTTACTTTCATTACTTCTCTTCCTGTCTTTTTTCTGCATCTTTGTTTCTCCTCCTCTCTTTCTTTCTCTCTGCGTGTTTGTGTGTGTGTGTGGAGAATTAGACAAAAACAGGATTCTTGTGGGTGCATATGTGCATGCGTGCGTCTGTGAGATGTCCCTGTCTGTCGTACTCTCCCCCTCCCTTTTCAGTCACTATGCACGTGCGCTGTATGGACGGACGGACGGACGAACGCATAGGAAGTTAACGAGTGAGAAAGAACAGACAGTCTATTTGGTCTTGTTTGTGCCTGCGTACGCTTGCGTGGACGCTCGCTTCTGTAAACGAGTGAAATCTGTGAAACACCGAGCTTCAAAGCTGGAAAGACAACATGAGTCAGCGCTGAGAGGCAGCCATAATGAAGAGACGCCTAGAAATCGTCAGAATAGTCCAAACACGCTGATAATTAACTCCCGAGTACAGCTTGCTTTCAAAAGGCTTGTAACACGCTCTGTTTGTTTCTTGTCGTAAAAACAGCAATTGAAAGCTACATTTTCAGTTTACCGTGAGGACTAGAAACGCTATCCTTAAGTGAGATCTCCTCCCCCCACACCCACCCAACCTGCGCCTCTCCCTTTCTTTCCTCACTCCTTTAATAAAACTGTTTGTTATGTTTATGCATCTGCATTAAAATATACAGTGCTCATATATTTTACATGGCGCTTTTTTTATTGCTACCCACACAAAGATGATACGAAAATGCACAGTCTCTCTCTCTCTCTCTTGCTTTTAGTTTTTTTCGTTCTTTCTTTCTTTCTCTTTCTTTCTTTCTTCCTTTCTTCTTTTCTTTTCCTGTTAATTATTTTTACTTTTAGTGGTAACAAAATTAATGATGCACTATTAAGCAATATGCTATTTTCAACTGATGCTAGATTCTAGCTTATCCGTTGCATGCGGCAACATGTTTTAAATAAGTTTACTTTGATTCTAGCTCTGTATCCTAAGGATGTATTATCTCTGGCTTAAGAGCAGAATGAGAAGTTCGGATGATATATGTGTTTGGAGGGTTAGGAAATTGACCAAGCTGTCTTCTCATAGGCAACCGGAGTTCGAACTGTACTCTGACTGGGGACCAGGTACAATGTGGCGTATTTGATCCATGGCATGGGGTACCCCTTAACAAACGAAGTATTCTGTGTTAGCATCAAAAAGCAGACAGGGTGTGACAACTGCTGAAAATGAGTAGGTTTTTATTTTGTTTTTGTGTTCAGGAGTGCGTGCAAGTCCTTGTATTGCGTGTATACGTCAGTGAGTGAAACACCCCGCCCCCCACCCCGACTGCAAAAGACTGAAACTTTAGAGACACGAAAACTAAAAGCAAAGTCTATGCTTAAAGATATGACAGGTACGCTCCGTTGTGTCACATGGTGTCTATTCCATATGCTCCCGTTGTGTCACATGGTGTCTATACCATATGCTCCCGTTGTGTCACATGGTGTCTATAGCATATGCTCCTGTTGTGTCACATTGTGTCTATACCATAATGCTCCTGTTGTGTCACCTAATGCCCCCTTTGTGTCACATTGTGTCTCTGCTATGTACGCTTTCACTGTCATACTGTATCTGTGCCCTGTATGTTCTCGTTGTGTCACATTGTGCTCACATTGTGTTATAGTGTCTCTGTGATCCCATTGTGTCATAGTGTGTCCGCGCCATGTATGCTTGCATAATGTCTTACTGTCAACTGTCAATGATTATTATCCTCCCCCTCGCAGTGCTGATGCCATCACCTGTTACATTCTCCTTCTGCCGGTCCTAGCATTTCTTGAAGTTTGGCCCATCCTGCTCAATTTAATTTTTTTTTCCGTTCTGCTCAATTGAATTCATCGCTTGTTGTACACTCATTTATTTCAGTGCTTCGCTTTCTTGCTCCACTGAACTGTCATTAACCCTCTATCTCGAACTGTCCTTTGTATCCCTTTCCTCCTTTATTTATTTATATATTCCTCACTATCTGTCCCTCATTTCCCTCTTCCATCCTTCCCCTATTTGCCTTCCTGCCTTTCTGTCGGTCCGTCCATCCGTCTGTCTCAAAAGCACACACCCACACACACCGATCTCCCCACGCACACACATTCGCGCGTGCACGCACACACATTCGCGCGTGCACGCACACACATTCGCGCGTGCACGCACATACGCGCACACACAAGGATGTACCTCTTTACCCATTCATTTCTCTCTCCCACTCCCACCCCCCACACACCCCGTCCCTAATCGAGTCCGATCCAGCACTTCAGCGACAGCACGCTGAATGCTGCAGGGTCGCAGTCATGCTTACAGGAGAGAGAGCGGGCAATTAAGCGATTTTACATCTTTATTTGATGTCTCCTCGCCGTCTGTGATGCCTCTACTCGCCGGCTTTTATTCTCCAGCCTTCATCTCGTCCTGTTACCGTGCATGGCGGCCGCGACTTCCTTTCCGTCCGAACCAGATGGGAGGAAGAAGGAAAACGTGAACACGAACGAGTGTTTAATTTGGCCCCAACAGTCGCTTGTGAAACCCGCCATGATGGGGGTCTCCGCTCTCTTTCCATGCGGCTTCATGCAAGACCCCTCCTGCTGAACGTGTGTTATTGCCCAGGCATAAAAAATTATATTGTCGTATCTCGCAGTACAAAAGCTCGATTTGTGCGGGCCTCAGTCTGCGACAAGCTTTTGTCTGAACTATTTCTTTCTGCTTCTGTTCGGAAAGATTCAAACTGCAGCGGGATATACATTTGAGAAGAAAGAAAGTGTAAAGGAGAGAAATAAAGAAAAGAAATCCGAACACACCACAATGGGTGCAGCTGCAAACAGGAAGGCCTATTTGTTGCGCGAGCTGTAAAGCCGTTGTTGCACGTGCTGATGTCCCCAGTGAACGTCCAAAGACCTAGTTCTTGCTGTTCATGTCTTGGCGATTGCTTCCTTCAGTCAGCCGGAGTGCCTGCTTGTAGACCCGGACCACAAGTGCAAAGCGTTCAAATAAGGATTACACTCAATAGTCTCTTGTTGCAAGGGACGCAGCGAACGTCTCGCAGAGCCGACGTCTTCAGTGTTCGCGACAAGATCGGGAGCAAGGAGCTGGCAAAAGGTCTGAACCTCAAAGACTTCAAAGACTTGCTTCAAACAGAGGCGACAGTTTCACGTGGATTTGTGGAATGTATACAAATTGTGCATTTTCTCTTTTTTTTCCACAGGGAGTGGGGACCCCTCTTTTGCTCAAGATTCTGTATTCCCAGGAAAGTTCAAAAAGGAGGGGAAGGGGTAGAGAGGAATAAAACAAGGGGAAGAGGATGAACTCAAACACTGAACAAGAGGAGTGTCCAGGCCTTGAAGAACGGTTATAAGTTATGACCCCACCATACACCCCCTCCCGTCTTCTACTTCAAGAATTAAGCGTGGCGATTAGCAACCGCGTGTAACTTGTGCCATTGAGCGATTCACCGCTCCGCTCACCTGACTGGCTCGGAGGGCGACTTCAAAGAGCAGGAGAGAGATTATACACAGGTAAGGCTCTCTTTCATCTTACCGCCTTCCGCCACCCCGTTCAGTTTTGTATCGCCGCATCGACGGCTTTCGCGTTATTTAAGCGACAGCACGGCCACCTTTGCCCTCTCGCTAAAATAAGTTGTATGGCAGTTACCAATGTGGTCTGACGTCGCCGAACAAGAGCAAAGAGACCTCTCTGCCCACCTCTGGAACCGAGCCGGCAATACGTGATGGGGGGGGGGAGGTCGGGATAGAAGGGGGGAGCGGCTAGGTAGCTCCTTTTCTCTCTCATTCTCTCTTTCTCGCCTTCGTTCAGTGTGATCTGTTTGCATAACGACGTTTGAAAGTAGCAGCTGATTGCCCCATTGTGCGTCTGCTTGTTTGCTGTTTATGTTTTTGAGTGACTGCGCGCGCTTGGTGTACGTGTGAGCGTCTGTGTTTATTGGTGTGGTCTTTATTGCTATCTTTGACGTACTGTCCTTGTACTAAGAAGACTTCAACTTTACGCTGACAAAGAAACCAGAAAAAGACATACTCCTTTTGTAATACTCTTTGTTTATTTACTTCATATAAATCTTCTGTTAATGTATAAATATACAGAGTTTATATCTCCTTTGTATCTGTACATACGTGAGTTTTCCAAAAACATTTAACCAGTATATTTTTTAATGTTTAAGAGCATCTGATAAAATAGGTTTTATCTTAAGAGACGTTTGGTCTTTATCCCTTTAGTCCTGTCTGTACGTGTCCATGCATGCAAGCGTGTTTATGAGAATGTCTAGCTTAGTAAGATGAATTCGAGCTAACAAAAAGGTATGGGAAGTATGGTAGTAACTTGGAAAATGCAACTGTAATCCTAATTGTTCATAATTAAGCATAGGTTTACTTTATTTTATTTTCAATATATTTATTTCACTGCGGTTACTGGTTCTGCTAGTCAGGGCGTGTATTCGTCGATCTGTCGTTCGTTTCTATTCACCCATGCGGGTTCTCTTTGATCCATATACTTATCTCAACAAGAGCGGTATCGATCATAGTGGTCTATCGAACGGGCGAAACGATTCACTACCCTGGAGTTCGCACGACAACACGATTTTCCCAGCAAGCAACACGTCTTGAGGCAAGGGTTACACAGCTGCGTTTCCTCCCACAAAAGGGTGATGTGGCATGTTCCGGATATGCACTTTTTCTTTCTTTCTTTTTCTTTTTTATATGTTCTACAGTACATGGGATCCTGCTTGTCTTCCGGTTGGATATAGAACTGAACTGCAGGTGCCTTGTTTAGGCAGGAAATAGTTCAGGAGAAGGCGAAGAGACAGGCAACTCTGGAGCCTTCCTCCCACTTCCCCCTTCCCCCTCCTACACTCAAACATCCCACCCCTTCGTTTTGGCAGCAGTGTCGTCTGCTTTTTTCCTCCAGTTTCCTTTTGGTCTTTTGATCGGCCTTTTTGTAAGCGCGTGTGTTCGCCTCCCCAAACACCATTCAACTGTGGCGACGATCGCTCTTCGTGGGCGACGCTTGACAACGTTCGCTTCTGAAAGAGAACCGTGTTCCTTGGCGGAGGCGGCTTTTCGGCTTCTCGCCGCCAGCTGACATTGTTGAATGACGCGCGGCAAATGCGTTTGGTCGCCCATACAAGACGACTGAATGCCACGACACCACGCGGCGTGTCGTACCCGGCGGGGGCGTGAAGGATTAAAAGATGAGTCGGAAACCGAGAACTGACTCGGGGCGGCACGTCTCCAATGGCCCGCAGAAGTGCTGGTGCGAATACACAGGGCGGCTGAAAGCGAGTGGCGCCGCCAACCTGAGCGGAAGGTGGACATGACGTCAATGAGGTGTTCGAGGCCTGCAGTCCGGCACTGGACAACCGCGTTTACCGTCTGCGGTACCACCCGCTCCTCAGGATTAAAAGATTTTAATTGTAAAGCACGCACCACTCCTCTAAAGTGGCCCTGGATAAAGGAATTGTACGCGCAAAGGTTGCTGGTTTAATTCCAGGAGAGGTCAAGGATTATATACTGGAATTTAACATTGTACAGAGTGCATGGTGTTCTCCCGGACATTAAACTGTCTCTTCGCACTGGCCATCTTACTGCACTTATCCGTCTGATGGTTCTTTCAGTGCATAGCATAGTAATAGGACACCCCCTTCTCCAAAATAGCGGGAAATAACACAGAGATGAAGCACTGTCCTGTCCCTCGATCATCAACGACCACCGAACCTCAGTTTTGAACACGAAAATCAGTCACAGAACTGACTACGTGTAGCATCTTTACCTCTTTGTCACGCTTTGTTTATTCACTCAAGAAGTTCGTTAAAATATCTGTTATGGTGTTGAACCAAATACTCGTGGTTGTGAGTGGGAAACAACTCTGACCAACAACTGGCTATGCGAGGTCATTAAATCATGAAATTATTCTTATGATTTGTTTGCAAACAACCATCGATAATGTAACACCGTGATTTGCAAGAAAAGTCACAATTGACGAAGGCATGATTAACGTACTTTCGTCCGCGCGCTTCTGTTTGTGGGTGCATGTGTTCGCGAGCGCGCGCGCGCATGCGTGTGCTTCCTCTTTTACAATTTAGTTATGACGTGGTTTCAACCGTTTTCCCCATTTCCCTTTTACATTATTCAATATTTCGGGACCTATTTATATTTTTCTTTCTCTCTTTCTCTGCCTATCTCCCTCTCTCACTCTTTCCCTCTTCTCTGCCCATTTTATACATCCTATTCACCTCTTTGTATTTTTGTTTTCTCTGTCAATACGCAGAAACAGAGAAGCGGCAGCGCACCTTGCTAAAGACTAGAGTAATTTCCCCTGTTCTTTGGCAGAAGGAAGCGCTACAGTGGTGTTCACAGGAGCTGCTTTATTCCATTTTAAGGCGGTGAACCAGTGCATATCCATAACAGGCCAGGTGCAAAGACGTTGAGTGTTAAGCACTGTTCGAAATCACTGCTCGGCCCCTGGGAGAGGCGCGGACTCTATCACAACGTGAATGGCAGAAACACTATCGCCACCTCAAAGGACTCTGGCAATAGATCTGTTTCGCTTGGAACAAAACCGAACGGGCTCTTCTACGCAGAAGATAGAAACAGACTTTAGCCTCCCTTATCCTCCTCGAAGAACCCTTCCGGCCGGACTTTGTTAACAAAATATTCCACAAGTGCTATGTGAATCAAAATGTCAGCTGCATTTTGATTGGCTACACAAAACACATGGTGAAGTAATGTCCGGTTTGAAGGCATGCGACGTATCAAAGAGGTGCCCAAGTCTCCTGTAAAATAGTGCGCTCTTGCGTGGGATTGTGTGGGTGAGCATAGAGATAAAGGAAGAGAAACAGATGGGCGTTTAGGATCGGCGTAAAAACAAGCTTCAATCTATTATGCATTTTCCCCTTTTAACATCGTGAACTACTCAAAATATTAGGGAGTTTAGACATAACTCCGCAAGTCTCTGAAACCTCTGTTTTTCAGTCTGACACATATCTGAGCGGAGTTTGAAGACAGCACGGACTTTCATGTGTGCTCCACCACCTTTGTTAATGCGTGCTTTTTTGCAGCTCTTGAGGCCAGCAAGTACCCAACACTGTGGTAACCTTGCCGCTTGGCGTGCAACATCTGTCAGGGACTGGCGTGATCCGATCGATAATATGCCTGTTCATGATTAAAACCCTACAACGTAGATTATCGGATTTTCCTTCACTATTTTTCACGAACCCTTAATCTTTCTTTCTTTCTTTGTATCCTTTCTTTCTTCTCCATTCTTCTTCTCTTATCCATTTCTCCTTCTATCCTCATGCGCGCGTGCGTTTCTCGTCGAATAAATGCTTTTCTCATATTTAGCAGTATATTTTCTGAAATAAATTAAATGTAAACGACGCTGTCTGATATGCAATTTTGTCCTAAAACACCAGCTCGCCAACATTTACTGTATTTTAACGGCAGAACCGATCATAAACTGTCGCCAAAATGTGTTTGCCTAAACTGCCGTCTGGTGCATGTTCAGTACTGTCACAACACGTATGTGACGCGTAAATTCTTTGCGTAAACTTTTAAAATTACAAGAATTTCGTTTCATATAACTGAACAAAATGCCTTTACTGAGCGTATTTCCTGCATAGCAAATAAATGTAATATCTAGCACCCAAATTGATCTCAATGATGAAAATATCCCAACAACAATATACTTAGACTTCCCGTAGCAGGTACACGTGCTTGAATAACTAGCGTCTTGAGTAGCGCAGTAAAATGCGAGTCAAAATAAAGGGAGGAAAGAAATGAAACGGCGTTTTATGTCAGCTGTTAATGCAGATTTCGCTATTTGTTGTCCACTTCCTTATGAGTGCCTCGTTTACTGTCATGCCCTGGTTTTTGTTTGTGTTTGTTTAGGATGTTTTGTTTTCTGCTGTTTTCCTTTGTGTTTTGTTTTTCGTTTGTAACAACATTGGTGACTGAATTTAGTGTCGTTGGATTAAAAGTGTGTTTGTTTAGCATCCAAGCTGATGAAAACCAAAAGAAAAAAATTGAATCTGGTTGAAATATACTCGATCAAAGCCAGCGTCTGGAGATATTACCTTTAATTTGAGACTGTGAGTTACAGTAACTATTAACAATAGCCTAAATTATCGACAATAACAAAAAAAGCTTAACAATAACACAGGAAATATAATTCCTCTGAAAACCGACATAATTTCCTCAAGGTTGATTCTGCCTCTGTGTTCTGGCCGCGTGCTCTCTAAGCAGCAACCATATTATTTTGACTTCGTTTGACGATCTATTGCACACAATTGGATGATAATTTACTTTCTTAGTTTGAAACGCACAATATTTTCGACGAGATGAGTAACTGCGTTAATACTAAGGATCCACTGTCGGTCATCGTACAAGTCGTGCGCTGGGTTCGTGTTAAGCCCACGTAGCAGAAAGTGTATGCTCAGAAAGCATTTTAACAAGAAAATGAATATTTATTTTAAATTTGTTAAATCTTTCATTTCTGAAGGCAACATAAGTTTAAATTTCCGAAGTGGCACTTTAATTTCGATTTTAAGAATGTTTTTTAATGTATTGTTTAAATGTTAACTATGAGGGGGACTGGGTTGTATTATTAAAATTCTGTCAAAGATCTGTTATGTTAATTAATGCCTCTTAGTTGCAATGAAATGACTTTTTTCCTGTTTGATGTTAGTCTCTCTTTGTGACTCACGATAATTTTATTTGTTTGCCTTGTAGATCTCCTGAATTTCAGGGTTCACTAATTTTCGTTACAAAGTTTAAATCCACCTATGAGAAAAATATGTGGTATACTTATCTGTAAGATAAAAATAAAAAGTACTCATTATTTGGAGAGGGGGGGTCTCAAAAGATGCACTTTCCAAAATTTCAGTGAAAAAAATCAGTTACTTATTAGCTTAATCATGCAAATAAATTGTTGGAAAGATATTTCTGAAACACGTAATACGACATTAATTAAATTTCCTGCTGGTATAATGTGAAAATAAATACATCAAACTGTGCATTTAAAAGACTGTGAAGGATTAATAAAATAACTTGAAAAGCTGTCACAAATATATGGCCATTGATGTGGTAACCGTAGCAAACGAGGGGATAGGTGATTGAAAAGTGCGAGAAAGCGAACGACACAGCGCCCGCGCGTGAGAGAGAGAGAGAGGGGGGGCAGAAGAAGGATAAAGAACACATCAAAAACACCAAGCGCACGTGTGTGCTTCTTTGTCTTTGCACGGAGGTATGTAAATGTTATAGCACGGTCGAACACAGACGGAAGGGTTGCCTACTGTGTGTCTGGGTGTCTTGTGCTCTTTTATGCGCTGCATGTGTTTATGGGTACTTGTTTGTCTAACATTCAGTGTAACCAATCAAATCTTGCACTAATGCTATTTTACCATATACGGCAACTCTTCACAAAGAATATCTTTCAAATTGCGACCAATAACATGTCTGCAAAATGCTAGAGTCGTAGCAATTGAGAAGCAGCAATCTGCCTTTATAGTCAAACTGAAATATTAATATAACCTTTTTCTTCATATCACGGTGCTTGTAAGATTTAGCTTTGACAGAGTGGAAATGCAAATAAGTCACAGAAAGTTAGTCGAGTTATTATAATCTGCTTTTCAGGTTCTGACTTCAAGAATACAAATAAAAACACAGTAGGATCTGGTGCGACCCTGTGTAGTGCCAGACACGTTCTTTAAATAAAAGTGAATTAAAACCAAGTTCGAGATTTAAATACCTCAGAACAATGACTGACGACTCTGCTAATGTCACCCACACTGCCCTCATGAAAGTGTCGGGTATAAGAGATAATTTTTTTCTCAATCCTGATCTTTTTAATGCTTTATTATTATTATTATTATTATTATTATTATTATTATTATTATTATTATTATTTGATTTAAACACATTCTTCACGCGAGTTCAGAGAGACCAGCTTTGACGATTTTGAAGAGATACCCTCTTCCGGGGTACAGGGTTATTTTATTAGGTGTGTACCATTTAGCCTACAAAAGAAAATTAAGGTCTGGCAGGCTAGTTCTCGGAGTAAAAGGAAATGCACCAACTGCGTTTAAGACAAAAAAGAAAGGAAGGAAAGAAAGAACAGAAAAGTAAAGGAAAGAAAAAAGACATGAGAATGCAAAATATGGTATGTGTGAAAGGGCAGAACCATAATGGAATCAAAGTATAGGCCTACACGCGAAGAGTTCTCTTAACACGAATCTTCACTGGAAAGGAGGATTACACAATGGCATTAACGATCCCGAATTTTGTCGTACTATTACCAGTAGATTTTTAGGACGTGGAAAACAAAAGCAAAACAAGCAAACAGATAAACAAAGAAACAAACCCCAAAGAAACAAGCTAGCAAAAAGCAGTGTTTCAAGAAATAGATGACGAAGGAAGGAAACCGCTTTGTGAAAACGACAACGTCTTAAAATGTTTTTTTTAAATACCTCTTTCATTCACAGTATACTTAATCCATAGTATAGCATGATGCTCTGTAACATTCTTCTTAATACACTGTTTTGGTGCGTGCGTGCGTGTGTTGGCCTGGGATAGGGTAGCTCACTTCGCTGGGTGATTCTGTACATGCATCTCCATGCCTATGCACGCCCGATCCCGGGCTCTGGTGCGTGTCTTTATGTCTGTAATCTGTGCGTCCGTGGATGACGAGGTTCGTGCATGACTGCCCAGTGTGTTCTGCACTGAATTTTTTAAAAAAATAAAGAATATTATTATTGGCTGTTACATTTTTGTTGCCCGTTCAGGTAACTTACAGTTGAGAACTATCGGACCAGATTACAGATCCTAATAGAATGCGCGAGTTTGTGCATGCACACACTCATGTAGATTACTACAAACAATCTTGCAGAACGTTACATGGTGACATATATGCATTAGACGGCAGTATACATTATGAAGAGTCTATTGTGTTCTCTCTCTCTCTTTTTTTACTCACCTATCATGAAATATCTCTAATTGACATTGACAATCCGTCCTCGTTCCTGAAGCTCTAAACTGAGACGAAGATCTCTTTTTCTCTCCCTCGCTCTCTCCTTCCGCTTTGTAAGGGTACTAATTTCAGGACCAACTCAAACACAACTAAAACGATGATGTCACATTTCCGCTAATGCCCTGTGTTGCTTCGCGAGATAACGCGAGATAGCCGTGTGACTGTTTCTTAGCAGCTAGTAGCAGCGCAAGTCGATTATATTCCATCACAGTGGCGAGGCTTTCTTGTTAATTTCGGGGACCATTTATGCCTTTCTTTAAGACTGAAAGACGTCTTCCTTTCCTTGTCAGTCATTTATCACAGGGCTGCGAGATTCTCGGCACGAGAGCTCTAAACGCACGTGATCTGGCAATGAAGGGGACTTAATCAGACGTAATCGTGCATATCCAGTGTATCTTAAGGTCTGAACTAGTGCACCCCACTCACTCTCTTAAAACGTAAAACAAAACAAAACTCGACAACAACAGAATAAGTGGATTTTACACATCAGTAAACAAATTTACATAAAGACAAAAAGAAGAGATCTTGTAAGGTCAAAAAGTGTTTAAGCACTTTTGGGGGATGTAAACACTGAAAATAAAAGTTTGTTGAACTAAAATGTTTCGATTTGTTACTTATAAAGGCATGGTGCTCAGTAACCTGAGGTCAGGCGTCCTTCTCTATCACACTTCCTCTTGTTCACAAGTGCTTCTTTCTTGACAGATGAGTCTGGAATGTGTAAGAGGAAAACTTTTCCCCACTGCGCCCTTACCTAGACGTTGTGGATGCTTGTGTACGTGGGTATGTGTACATCTATATCTATATCCCTATTTCTTACCTCTTTCTAAACTCTTTCTTTGTGTGTGTGTCTCTCTCTCTCTCTCTCTCTCGCTCTGTCATATAGTGTGTATGGTGTGTATAGTTTAAAATGTGCTAATACCCACATATACTCTATTGTCAGTCTCTATTTTTTCTAAAAGGCCGATGACCCAAGGAATAAACAAAGTCTCGTGGTCATTGTGACATTGTCTATGCACCTCTCTCTCCCCAACCCCACCTCCCAAACAGAAAGAGAGTGAAACAGCACTCACGTATGTGAAGATAGGAGGAAATTCTCATTTGAAACAGAAGCTTTCATAGAACTTGTTTAAAAGTGGTATAACACATATCTGGTGCTTTTTCACAGAACTGCCTATATACTGCATTTAGGTTTCCTCTTTCACACAAAAATCCTCACGATTCTCGTGGGCGATAAGTCTGAGGAAGCTGGTGTGCTCTAGAGTTTAATTGTAAGACCAAGATTACTGCAATACCCCTTTCTTATCAATTACAAGAAAAAATGTAATAAAAATTATTCCTTTTGCGTTTCCTTGTCGTCTGCGGCTGGTGAAAGCCGAGCAGCTTAGCGATAGACCCGTTCCGGTGAGAAATGGAACACGGCTTGGCGTGCTGTGTCCTCAGGGTAACGCCAGCTCGCCACGTGCTTTGATTGAACGGCGAAGTTGTTCCTAGGCCTGAAGTCTAGCGAACAGCCCGCGTCTCGGTCCACAGAGTATGTCTGCTGATGTGATTTGTTACTGCTGTCAACACACTGTTTGAGCCAGTCAGCGTAAATCGAGACCGGAATTCTAAGAGTTTGGACACGATTAGCCAGTTGCTACATAAACCACACTGCAGATTCTCTGCAGTTATAACAATCTCTCTCTCTCTTCCCTGTCCAGATTTCCCCATCATTTCCGCTCCCATCTCTCGTCGTTCTCTCCCCTGTTTCATACGCACGTACAAACCCACACACCCACACAAAAATCTGGAATGTATTCAGAAGAAAATAACCCTTAACAATCGGTTATGGTCAGGGAAGTATAGTCAATATACAGGGCTTCTTAGAGCAGGCCTTGTAACACTGGCTTCAAAAGGCTCTGTTCTAGGTTTCCTTTTCTGTGATAAACAAGCATACGAATTGTACCTAGAAAATCGGGAGTGGGAAAGGAGACGGGAAAAGAGGGATGCGCGACTTGGCTGTTAAGCACAGGCCAAAGCATAACTGTTTGTGTGGCAGAAAAGCATCCGAGGTATGGATGTATGGACCCATGGCAGCGTACGTTGGCATCAAAGGAAAGCGCGTGATTACAGCCAACTGGTGAAGCCAGTCCTGCCAACTGCCTTGGTAACGCAAGACATCTCCAGGCATCCTCTCGCTCTAAGGACGGCAACCCGCCAGTCCTTGCACGGCCGCACGCACAGTGCCTTCGCTCTTGAAGTCGGAATTACTGGCTGGCTTTTTTGCAACATCTCAGCTCTTCAAGACGGGCCGAATGGGCTGTTTATATGACGAATATGACAGATATACGGTTTTCTCCCGCGGTTACGTCCCTTTGAAGTGTGCCTGAGTCTCTCATTATTGCCTTTAATTTGCGGATCGCTTGGCCTGAAAAAAGCGCGACAACAGAGTCGAAAACGGAGGCAACTGCGCTTTACGTGACAACAGACTGCTTTTGGTGCGCCGCTGAAGATGGTGGATACAAATTATCTGCCCCTGATACGTCCCTGGGCCCCCCAATACGATTTTTCTTGCGCCCTCACCCCGGTGGTATACGCCTTGGGCTGTCCGTGTGATAATGGGACTGATAATCCTATCGCGGCTAGCCCCATGCACGGCGATATCAGAACTGCCCAGGCCAGTACCAATGGGTTTGCATAGCTGTTTGGATTAGTGTGTGTGCGTGCGTGGGTGAGCCGGCGAGAGAGGAAAGAAAAGACAGAACGAAAAAAAGAAAGAAAAAACAAAAACAAAGAAACAAACCAACAACAAACTAGCAAACAACAACAAAACAAAGAAAAAGAGAACGTTTCTAGCCCTTTCGGATTTATACCAAATATTCCCAGTCACTGCAGTGCCCTGTGATGCAGAGAAATATATAACGTTTCTCTTCGGTGGGTTTTTTTCCTCTTCATTCTGCTTGTCTGCCTATCTCTTTTGTCCCCATTCCAATTTATTCCCCTTCTACCTTGTTTTTCTCCCTACCATCTCTCGTTATCAGGATACAATAAAACGCACGATGGGTAGATGAAAAGTACCATCATACGATCCTTCCAGACATTAAAAGGACTATAAGCACGATATGGGGACATAAATCTGCCGATCCCGCCTTGTAGTGTGGACAAACTTGGACCAGTTTTATGAAAACCGTGTCACATTTGTTTTGGGCCTTCGTTATTTACACCTTGATTAAAATCATTCTTTTCGTTGACGCTAGATGATTATCTTTACTATCGTAAATCCTGCTATGTCCTCAGTCTGTGTGGATGTAACTGTCTTCCTGTGTGCGATTGTGTTCGTTCTTCAATCTCTCACACGATATATGATCATCGTTCTGCCGACTGTAGGAACCTCATTGTTTTTATGTTATTAAAAATGACATGATATTTGTCCATTCTTAAGAGTTTCTGAACGTCATAAGTAATTTATTTACATTGAACTGTCAATACACTGTATGCAACCATTTTCATTTTCATTCTTTTGTAAGTCTGTTACCGTCATTCCCATCTTGGACTTTAACTGTTATTCTTACCCACCCACCCCCCGCCCACTTCCACGTCATGTGCTCGCGCAGGTGTAGCAATCTTTATATATTTATCTTTATAACCTTTCTACCATCACAGGGTTTAAAAATAACAGGGAAAATCAACTGTTATTAAATTTACACATATTTTACATCCTTCTTTAGACATAAAGTCTCGCCCACACATTGAACTCATGAAGGTCCTTGACACACAAAATGTTTACTGATATCAATGTGCGTTTGTACTCTGGCAGAACGAGATACTGTGATCAGACCTGTACTTATGAGGACGTGAGCTATAGTTTGCATGTCGCGGTGTTTACTGTCATCCTATTTTCAGCAGGTGTACCTGAGCCGGTGAAACCGTCATCGGAAGCTTCAAGCTAAATGCACTCTAAAATACACAGGAGTAATACCCCTAGAATTACTCCTAACATAGGCAAGGCAGACCGGAATTTCTTCAGTTTTAGCTTTGAACCAGCCTATAAATGAAGTGGGATTCAATTCAAGACATCACGTCGTACATATTACAAAAGAAGTATAGTTAATTGCATGATTTAGAATTAAAATTAGGAACTGGTTATTTTATTAGGTACTAAGGATAGAAACATTGTTTATTACACACATTTCTGAAAATACAATTTTGACCTATAACACTCGTTCTTACTCAGTATCTATTTCCCGGTCCCTTTCTTACAAAGCAAGCAGACGTTCAAACATATGCCTTCTCGTCAAAATGGACACGAATGTTTCTACTTCACCCTTAGGCCTTCATGAAACTCTTACGCTCAAAGCATTGAAAATATATTCAGCTAAATGATTTCTTAAAGTTTTGTCTAATGTCAGTCGTAATTAGCTCAAGCTGAACTGTGATCCCAAAGTGTTTCTGGGGATGGTGTCTGTCACTCGTACCAGAGCACTGCATTTGGAGATTCAAACATAAAGTGACAGAACCTTGACAGGCTGGGCATATCTGGCGTTCTTCTTATCGGTAAAGCGTAACTTGTGTTAGTTTAGGCATGTCTCCAAGTCTGCAAGTAGTCGGTTTACGAAAGACACAGTGCAGTCCAGAGTACGCAATGCCCGCACGTATCCGAACCATTTATAACTTTCGGAGTCAAATGAGTATACACTGCAGTGATGTAGACAAGAATATCAATACTCAAAAGCCGAGAACAGAATCAAGGATTCTGTGCCGAAAATACTGGCAGTATGCAAACTATAGGTAAGGTCAGGTCAATCTTATTCTACACAGTACACCAAGTACCGCACTCAGAATTCCCTTTAGTTTTAGTATATTAAAACTCTTTCAAACAATAATGAGAAAATAAATGCATAATTAAAAAAACTGAATGATATAAAATACCATTATAATAGATCATAGAATTGTCCTTCACAAAACGAAAACTTCACATGAAGACTGCATTATTTTACAAAACATGACATTCTCTCAAGAGCAGGAATGACGAAAAGTATTTTCATAATGTGATTTTAAAAAAGATTTAAAACTAAGAATTTAATTAATATCTTTTGTTTGTGTCAAGCAGTTCGGCTGTATCCTTAAACGGAAAGCTTATTTTCAAACCTCATTTTTTTCAATAACTTCTACAAATAGATTTTCATTGCTGAGAAAAACCTTTTAAAAAAAATAAGTGTGAGCCGAGTCAAGAACATGATTAGATCACTCTTGAGTAATATGTGCCTGAGAAGAGTGAACTGCTCCTTTGCAAGAGCTTGCACTCTGGTGTAATTTATGCTTTCGACAGGATGAACTCTAGTCTATCCCCTGGCTGGAGAGGACCTTGTTCCTCCTACACAAGCTCGCATGAGCATTCGCACTGCCTACCCTAAGTAAAATTTCTAATAACCATTATGTGGCGAACCACTACAGGCCGCAGTTTTATGACTAAGATGAGCATGCTGGCCCTTCTGCAACCCACACCTGAAAGTTACACCTGGTGCACTTTTTGTAACAGCTTTGCGCTTCACGCTTCAAAGCACACACGCATATAACGTTAACATTTATTAACTTTTTCGTGACACTTTCTGTTACGATCGCATCAACGCAGTTTGGACTGTCTAATGGTCAGATTTTATTAGTATTTAATGAAGATAGCTCCACGGGGTTAAACTGTTATGTGTGCTTTTACTACAAGCAACGCAATTTGTGGGGTGGTCCGTAGAACATAACGGGTCGTGATCAGTTAGCAACTCGTGTCCCATACATGTACTTTCTGGGAAGATATATACATTTATAATCTTTAGTCGGTCGGTTTCACTAGCTTTGTACAGCAGGATCGCACTTGTGTGCTTGGATACGTATCTGTGCGTTCATGGATACGCCATTGCCTTGCGCGTGCGTGCGTGCGTGCGTGCGTGCGTGCGTGCGTGCGTGCGTGAAACTCTGTAGTTCGCATCACACGTCCAACAGCTACTGCTTACAAAATGGATCTTTGATTGCCGCTGTTAGCTGCAGTGTCCATCACCAGCGGATGTTAATTTGGTGGCAAAGATCGATCCCAACGAGGGTCTGCACGCTCTAGACAGCACGCCTCGCTGTCTCGCCCTGGGGTCTTTTGTACGACTTGTTAAAGATCGAGGCTGAGTAGCGCCAACACACGTTTCCCCGTTTCAGAAGTAACAGCGAACGCATAAATGCGAGAGAGATGAGACACGAAAGCTCATACATTCAGTCTGGGAGATCCACGTGGAAACTCTCACAGTTACAGTCTGACTGTTCAGCCAATGATGTGTGGACTACTCGTTCGAAAAGCAGCGATAGTCTCATAGTGACATAAGCTCTTTCTCGCGGTATCTGAACTCTGAACGCGCGGTTAACAGCGTCCATGACAAGCGCAAATGGTTGGGTTGCCTGACCACCGACAAGAATCGAAAAGAACAAAGAAGAAAGGAGGCATGAAAGGTAACAAGGAAGAACGGAAAGACAAATAAAACCAAAGAAAGGGAGATAAATAGAAAAAGAACGAACGAAAGAAAGAAAGAAAGAGGAAGACAGAAGAAAAGAGTTGACTGCGGCTTGGGGTAAATAAGGTAACAACAACAAAGAACTTAGCAAAGCGAGAGTTAGACAAGATGTCAAAATTTCGAGACATGGCCCATTCTTCTCGATGACACAAACAGACAACAACAACAACAAAAAAAGACAAGAGAAATAAAAAAGAAGGAAACAAAGAAAGAAAAGAGACAGAAAGAAAGATAAATAAACAAAGAAAAAATCAAACAAAAAGAAAGAAAAAGAGCAAGGAAGGAAAAGAAAGACAGAAGATAAAGAAAAGTGAAAGAAAGTAAAACAAAAAGAAAGAAGAAAAGAAAAGACAGACAGACAGACAGAATGAATGAATGAATGAATTGCGAAAAGATTGGTTGATGGGAAAATAGCGGTGCATGCTTGCCACGTCTGGTGTGGGAGGTCACTCTCCTCATCTGATATCGGGACTTGGAAATGGGCTCGATGTCTCCCGGATGTGAAGGACCTTAAGTCCATTTCCGGTCTGAAGCTTAATTCCGTGACCCTGAGGTCGTAAGGAAGACACGGACTCTCGAAACGGAAACGGAAACACTCCTTCAAGACATGCGCGAAACATCTGAAGGCCATCGGAAGTTACGAAGTGGAGGAGAAGCGAAATAAAAGAGTAATGAAAATGTTTGGCAGAAACAAACAGGACAGCAGTCGGACGTGAAATGGCTGAAAGTCCTGCCGTAGATCCGAAAGAAACTAGAAAAACACAGTCCCGTCTTGCATTACGAGATGATTAAGAGTCATTTTCTACAAGCCCGTCGTCTAAGTGTTGATGCGAAATTTTGCACACGGGACCTTAAAAGGTGTTGTAAACTGAAAAAAAATAAACCTATCCAAACAAAAAAAATCTAGGAGAAACCCAGAGAATTTATTCACTCATGAAGTTTTGAGAATACGTCTTGCGAGATTACAATTCAGCAATTTCAGGAATGTCTGGTGTCGCACACGTTTTGGACAAGCGGATATTTAGCTTTCAACGACTGCTTGTTTTGAGTAACATGTAGTTCAAGTGAGGCTGGGGTTGGGGGGGGGGGGAGAGAGAAAGACATTTCAGCACACAACATTTTTTTCGCGTGTTGGGGGAGGTGAGGCAAACATTTAAAGATTTGTCATGGGTTTATTTGTGCTTATGATAGATTTCGTTTTTATTTTTCGCGCATATAAGATCGTGAATCGATATACTGTGAAATACTGTAAGGAGATTGTAACGCTGACCATTCTGTTGTCACGTGCTCGCGGTGACAAATCACATTCTTTAAGGAAACTAAGAACAAAGACTTTGCTCACAGCAGTATAGTCGATTTCGCTATACACACACCCACTAAATCTACTCTGAAAGAATAAAATGAAATTTCGTCCCAACGGCGTGACTGCAAACTAGTTTCACTAGCTTCGCTTTGCCATTAGCATACTTGTGTTCTGCGCTCCAACTTGTTGACAAATTTACCAAAGTAACTAGTATGTGTACTTGAGTGACAACATGAGATGACTGTCTTACACCAGCAGGGTAGTTTTTCACACACACACACGCTCACTCACGCGCGCCCACACCCACGGACGCACACACACACACACATCTCGCATCTCCTTCAATAGCAGCCTTTAACAATGTTCCGCATTTCAACATGTGGATGAATTTACGAGCCTAATTAATGAGTGCATTGGTTACTGCAGGCTGGTCCTAGCAACCCCTTATCCCTTTATTTCAGATATCGTGTAAAAACATTCAGCATTTTCAGAAGAGAAACCCAGATCAAATCTTTTGATAAAATCTGTCGATCAAGCAGTAGAAACAGACATCTGACGCGAAAGTCATTCTGATCAGATTCTTCTAATCAAGGACATCGGTGTTCTTCCCTGAAACAATCCTTATGTGCCGTGTGGGTAATCCCTTTCCTTTAATTAAATGCACCCTTGCTACGCGAAGTAGCCTTGAAGCTGCACGGCGCACTAGTACTCGTGGAAATATCAATCCCGAATATAGCAATCGGTAGCGTAGAATTCATTTCGTGTGGTAGCCCTGCCAGTAGCGCATAAATAGCAATTAACATCTTGTGTCACGTGTCGCAAGGGAAATGGCTTTTAAACCACTGCTATAAAGTCTGCTTGCAATATGGAGCTTTGTTGTTGCTGTTGTTGCTGTTTATGCGTTGCTGCTTTTATCCCATTCCCTCAGAATGTATGCGATCACTCACTCACTCACTCACTCACTCACTCACTCACTCACTCACTCACTCACTCACTCACTCACTCACTCACTCACTCACTCACTCACTCACTCACTCACTCACTCACTCACTATTTGTCTTTTTCATCATGATCTTTCATTTCACCTGACATCACATGTTCTAAAACTGTGGCCTCAATGTGAACAGTTTTTTAAAAAAAATTAGATCATTGAACACAGTTATTGCAAGAAACACGTATCTGCAACTGTGGCATCTTTCGATCACACAGCTCAGCCAGTCAGCTCGGAAGCTATACTGAACGATGTGCCGCAGCTTCACACCCAAAAGTGTTTCTTCAGAACAATGCTTTGCAAGACGAGACAAGACTTCCCACAGAACATTCTTCATATTTTAGTCTTTTTTTGTCACAGTTGTCATTCGCTTATAACTTTTATATAGGTACGTTAAACAAACTTTACAAACATCCGTTAACGATACTGTTGGCAGATGTGAAACAATCATCATTTTATTGTTGGAGCTACATGTCCGTTTTAAAGCTCAGAAAACAACACTTAACATCTGCTTTTGATACCTATGTTTATAGTTATGAAGGTAAGTTAAGCAAACATCCTTTAACGATACTGTTAGCCGCTATGAAATATTTTATTGGTGGAGCTACCTATCCGTTTCTGTCGACAAATATGCGGAGAGAACTGAACAGACGCATTGGCTACCCTGTTGACGAAATTCAATCTTCTTTTCTTTAAACCCACTCAAGCGTCTTTCATAAAAGTCTCGCGCTGGTCTCGAGGGAGGCGACGGGAGCTGGATTACGGGTCCTAGCCAGACGCCGGACGCACGAAGAGGGTGTAAATTAAGACGGTCGTGAAAAGGAGAGGCCTACCAGGCGGACTCTCATCAGGGTGGCAAGGTGACGAAATGAGAGGCCTTCCCGGTAAGGTTAGACGAGAGATACTGATTTAAGAAGGCCCGCCCCTCGCACTGGCGACCTCAGCGATAACAATATGTCTCACGCTCCGCCTACTTTATCACTCCCCCTCCATCTCCCCCTTCCTTCTCCGGGTTCTTTTCCCCCATCCCCATCCCCATCCCCATCCCCATCCCCATCCCAATCCCAATCCCAATCCCCTTCCCCATCCCCATCTCCCTCTAACCCTCCGTCTTTCAACTATTTAAAAGAAAGGATGAAAGAATCGATCTGTCGGTCGGCTGACTAGATGACCTGGTAGGGAGTTTGGTATTTTCAGGGAACACGAGAGAAAGGGAGAGAGAAAACGTTTGTTGTTTGTTTGCTTGTTTTCCAACTGCCCAGATATGGTCATGTGGGTAACAAATTGCTACATATTAGCTGCCAAGCTTGTTCGTTGGTGGGCAAGGTAAAATGGCTGTGAACCAGACATTTTATAGTCTAGAATGGTCTCCCTCAGCCCCTTCCCACAACATCTTGCAGGTTGAAATAATAATCGTTCGGTTAGGTGGCCAGGCAGAACTGTTTCCGTGATGGGCATGCTATACGACAAACATCGTTGAACTCTGCCGCTTGTCGGCTCCAGCCTACGTCATCTGCTGCTGCCTACTGCCCTCTAGTGACCTGTGAACGACACATTGTTGCCACCATCCATACGGCCACTACCAAGGAGTTGCCGGCCTTGAAGGCTGCCAGAGGGAGTAAAAGTACCCACACCGAGACAGCGATCAAGCTCTCCGCGGTGGTAGTCGATGACTGTAGGTGTGGGTAGTCAGCGCGTGCCCAGTACTAAGGGTCATTCAGCCGGCTTTTTTCCAGAACGGCGTGCGGGCCCACCATGGGGCTTGCAGACGCCGGAGTGGACACGCTACTGTTGCCGTTCAACGGGCCGTCTGGGGCTGGGCTGCACCTTGGGTAAAGAAGCCCACTGTCTCTCCCTTGTTTTTCCTTCTCTCTCACTCTCTCTCTCTCTCTCGGTCTCGTTCTTTCACGATGAAGCTGTAAGGAAGATATGCACTTTTATGCGCACTTAAAGACATTCTGTATTAACATAAACATGTTTAATGTATCTATTTTATGTTATGTTCACATACTTCTCTTTTACAAGGGGTGGGCTTATTAAATAAGCAACAATGCGTATCCTCTTCCTTTCTGTCTGTCTTTCTTTTTTCCTTCCTTCCTTCCTTCCATGCTGCGTCATACACAGCGAAGGGAGTGCTCCTCTCAACTTGGCGTCCACAGTGAATGTCTGTCTCGAACCAGTTTCCAGTCTGAACCTGAGCAGACGGCGCGTCCCATTCTCGTCACCTCGACGTCACCACGTCAGTGTACATCCAGGTTAGCCTCAGCCGCGGGTCCCAGAAACATACGGGGACGTCCCTCGGGGCAAGCGAAGATAACTGATATCGTCTATCAAGCGGCAATTACGCCCCTTGCACATGTTCAATGACCTAATCGTTTGTAAAGATGGCCACGTTCTGGGCAGAAGAGAGACCTTTGTCTGAGGCATGTACATTGTCCGTGCAAACGTGTGGGTGGACGTGGAAGGGAGGCCGGGTGAGTTAGAGGAACGCGAGAGAGGATGAGCTGTTAAGTGGACGAACTTAGGAGAGAGTGGAGATGAGAACCGGCAGTATTAAATGAAGATCCTGCACTTTCTTGTCACATCATGTCTTAATGATCTCTGTGAAGGTGTCATGTCTTCATTATGCTTCTACTGTATTGCACACATGGTGAAACGCCTTCTTGTCATCTCCATCTTTCTCTGTCCTTGTGGACATCGACAGTCGATCTGCAGAGGATTTAATACATGGAGATAAGAGTTTTCAGAAAGCTTCTTCATATCCCGTACGATGACCGCATTACCAGTGAGGCGATACAAAAGAGGATACAGCATTCCATTGGACCATATAAAGACCTGCTGGCCACTGTGAAAAAAAGCGTAAACTGAAATGGTACGGACACATCTTGAGATCGCCATGACTTGCAAAATCCATTGTGCAAGGGACGGTACAGAGAGAAGGAAGAGGAAGACAGACGAAGCGAGGGGAAATAACATCTAAGAGTGGAGTGATCTAATGTTTGCAGAAACCCAGAGACCGACAGAAGATGGAAGGAAATGGACGAATCTGGTTGCCAAGTCGTTAGTGGGGCCCCAGTGATCTCCATGGCATGGGACAGATTGTGTGTTGTACACGCTAGTAAGGCGTGTATTGTTAGCCTGATGTCGTGCAGTGTTTTGCTTCTGCAATGTGGCAGTAATCGAGAAGTTGTTCAGGTTTTCAGCCATTGCATAAAATACTGTATATAGTATAAAGGTAAAGGGTGTCAGGTGAACATTTTAGGTGTGTGTGTGTGTGAAACCCTCACCAGCATCGTGAGGGCGGTGAATTTCTCTTTCTGCTGCCTTAGCTTCCTCCTCCAGTGGATCGGGTACCCATCTGCAGCTGGGTGAAGTGGGGAAGGGTGCTGCACGGGTATTGAACCCGCGTCTTTGGGCTTAGAGGCCAGCTCCCTAACCAGTCACTAATCCCCTTCCCTGTGTAGTAAACAGGGACAGATTCAGATCATACTGAATCGGGAACACAATAATAATGCTGACCTTTACAAAAGCCCTCTTCCTCACAATCTATCAGCCCCCCTCCCCCCAATCAATCCACTTAAGCAGCTCTTCAGCAAAAGAGAAAGGAAACCACTGAAAAGTGTCACCTGTGTGGGGTTCCCTACTTCACCAATCACGAAACCCTTCCGTGACAAGGGGATAAAAACTCTGGGCATTTACTGCTACGAATCTCATAAAACTCCTGAGAATGTAAAACAGTTTGGGACGATAGATTCATAAACAGTGCCAGAAGGTGAAAGGGCCAAGCAGTCAACAGTCTGGGTATCCGTGGTGGTGCACCTGTAAAAGGGTGGCGGCCAGAATTTCACGGAGTGTTGTCGGTGTCTCCGACCTGACCCACCCGAACCAGGTGCTCGAGGCCTTCCTTAGGACACGAGATGGTTTTATTGGGGACTGCGACACGGATGCTCGTAATTCCGATCTCCACAGTGTCAACAAGAGTGACGGGCCCTGCAGGTTTTCGTAGGAAATGCAGCCAATGGGAAGGCTGGGTAGAGAGTGGCAAGTGTTAGCAATGTGTGACATTTGACCCACGTAGGTACTACGAAACAATGCGGTGACTGATTTTGTCGATGATGTGTCCACCTCTCTCTCTCTCTTTCTCTTTCTTTTTTTTTCTCTCTCTCTCTCTCTCCCACAACCCCTGCCCCCGATGGTGGGTTGCACTGTCAGTTGGTCATAAAAATGTCTCCCGTTCTCCTTCCTTTTTTAATCGCGCTCATGCAGGTGGGTGCGTGCAAACGTGTACGTATCTGTGTAGGGCTGCATACATGCGCGCAAGCTTGTGTGTGTGTGTGTGTGCATGCGTGCGTGCGTGTGATTGTGTGTGTGTGCACTTTTGCGTGTCTGTATGTAATGTGCGTTAAGATTCATAAACTTTGCGATCCGTATACTTTATTTCTGACCGCAAATCCGTCTAAAATGCGGTTAACTGTCCACTAGGAGTGGTTCGATGAACCAATAAGATTGCCTTTATAAAGTGTGATGAAATCAGCTGTGTGCACTTTTACGAAGACACGTTTCCTCCTGTACTTCGGATCTGTGTAGTAACTAACACATCGTTTCCTGGTGTTCATAGAAGTCAACACATAGCGTCTTACCTAAAACACTAAGGACGCTTGTTCAGATTGACCAAGCATTTTTCGGAACAGATCTGGCTATACATGTAGCCTGCGAGTGGGTGTTAAAGCATTCCTTGAGATGAAGGACAGGCGTTAAAACACACTGTCATTTGGAGCTGATAAATCCCTAGCTCTTAAGATGAGCTCAAACAAAACAAGCAGGACTCTCAAAACCCTTTGAAGATTCTGCGAGTGTAGAAATTCCTGTCTGGCAAAGAAACGGATTGTTAATGGAGAAGGTGCTTCCCATCTGTGGTTTCACACTATCGATGGGAGGGGGAGGGGGATGACATCCTAGTACTAAACTTTGCACCGAAAAAATCCACCAAATGGACACCTTCAGTAAGATACTCATTGCAAAGAGACTGAAGTGTTAATGGAAGGGCCTTCGATGGAATCTGCACAACGTTTAACTCCAGGCTATAATCCTTTATTTCTTCTAGTTTTGAAACCGCAAACATCGATACTCGAGACCGATGCTCAGACCACAGAGCAATCTCTCCCCTTTCCCCTCCCAGGTACAGAGGATGCGGAAGGTGGGGGGGGGAATGACAGCGACAATGACAAGGCATCAGGGGAGTTTTGTAAACAAGTTTAATTGGCCAGTGGAATGCCCCTCTCCTGTACTGTAGTGTGACAATGTTATCCCAGACTGAGGGTTCCATTTTATAGTGGAAATAATGGACGACCTCTTGCCACGACTCGACACAAGTGTGGACATGCCTTTTAACGTGCCTTTATACAGGATCCAAAGGAAATGTTTTTTCTACTTCGTCTTGTTTATTTCTACTTGTCAAATCGTACTGCAAAGACTTTGGGGGTTTGGAAAATCAGCACTCACAAGGAAAGTCCTTCCTCGTGTTCCCTTCACGTGTAGGCATTCAGCAACAGTAATCTACAAAACCACACTGATGGTGTAGATTTACCAGCAGCAACATTCACGACATCAAATGACACTAGCATCTTTATCTAGGCGCTAATGCTTGTTGCACAAGGTATGTTCCTGCTCCTGGTTCTGTATGCA
>SMGT01008882.1:249062-342516 GCA_004794575.1 Lanistes nyassanus | reverse complement strand
ATTCAAACAAGCAAACCAAAAACCGAAAACATTTATATATATATAATATTATTATTTTATTGTTACGCACAATACAGATTGAACAACAGCTCATTTAAGATAGAGCACTAAGTTGATGAGTAGTTATATCTTCGTAAAAGATTTCCTTTTTCCTTTTTTCTTTTTTAAACTGTTTTTTGCGCCCTATTGTGTTCTGTTACTGTCTACACTACACTACTTTCTTCCTATTGCTCTTTTTTTCTGTTCTTTTTTTATAGTTTTTTTTGTCTATTAGAAGAGACCTCCATAGTTTGTAATGTGCGTGAATATTTTTCCTTAAAATTCGTTTGATTCCTTCAAAATACAATCATGTAATCACTAACGTTTCTCTGCACAATCAGTCTGAGGAGGAAGATGGTACTTGGAGAAGCTGTCACTTACAGAAGAGGGGCCAGCTTTTGTCTTCATTACACGCCAGGCACGTCAAGTGGGGAAGCAAGCTGCAGGCGAGACTGATTTCAGCCCACAACGACCGTCCTCCTGATGCATGGACAATATTATTTGAAGACAAACTGCCTCCGCGGTGTTTCAAACGCAGCGCGCCTTGACGCCAGTCATTTGTTCATATCCTGCTCAGCGGCTCTATGTATGAAAGCTTGCATGTTCAGTCTTTTGAAGCTATATACACTATAAAAGAATGAAATGCTTAAATGTTCTCATAAATACAAGGAAAATCTGAACACTTAAAAAAAAACTATACAGTACGTGCCACCAAAAATTCTTTGCATTTAACGAGGAATATACAAAAACAAATAGATGATACTCCCTAATGAAATAAGACGCCCAAGGCTAATCCACCTCAACAGATTTCCAGTAGAACTGAAAATCCACATATCACGTTTACGATTCTGATATTTCTGGTGCATTATGGTAAATAATTTCTAATACAAAGTCATACAAAGTTATACAGATAGTGTACAACTAAAACTCAAACATCCTGGTTTTCTGATGCTATCATTTAATACCTGTGAAACGATGTCACAAGGAAAAAAAAACCCCAGTATTTTTGAAAGCACACAATTTCTCCAGCATAGCAAAAGTCCAGTCCAAAACATATCACTTCAATGGTCAAGATATCCTGTCGTTAGTGGCATGCAAGATGGTTGGTTGCTCTACAGTTATCTAGCTATAAAAGGTAAGTCGAAACAAGTGCTTTCCTAACATTTTTGTGAGCAATATTATACTATAATGTGAATTCTGACTGATGTGCTGAAGAATGCACGTGACAATAGCCAAACTGAGTGAAGAAAATTTTTTTTAAGATGGCTGATGCAGCCACGTAAAACATCAGTCCACGTAAAACATCAGTATCTTAGGCACTAATTTTTACATTTCACACATTAACCCAACATGACCTAGAGATGACCTTTGTTTCATGTCGTAGTGGACCGTCACAAATATGTGCTTATTTTAGACATGCTTCATAGAATGTACGCAATGTTCATTAGCATCTTAAGTATGTATCATACAGAGAACAATAAAGGTGCCATCAATATAGCTATTTTCACCCCTGCACTTTGTATAAGTCAGACATGCGCGCTGTTTTTACCAGTATATGAGGTGAGGACTGTAAATATACTGGTAAAAACAGTTTTAAACAAAGAATGATGTCCACTGGCAACGCTGGGATGAACACGTGCACGCAAGTGATTGGTTTTCATCGTACTGTGTATTTAAAACAACATTTGAATCAGCAGCATATTTGCACATGAATATGAATAGAAATGTTATGAATGCATTGGTAAAATTTAGACTTGGTATTTATGGAATTTTAGAGCACAGAAAGAGATATACGACCAGTGGCGGTGTGAATGTTTGTCGCTTGTGCCATACAGGTGTCGAAGACGAGGTGCATTTTGTTTTGTGTTGCCCGACTCTAGAACCTCTGAGAAAAGACCTTATCCCTGTTAAATTCACTAGATTCCCATCAAGGTTTAAGTTTGCTGTTTTGTTATCTGCTAGTAACAAAACTGTCGCTTGTGATTTTGCCGTATTTCTATACAAGGCTCAGAAGCTTTTGGAACATATAACCTCATAAAAAATGTTTGCCATACAGGTATATTGGTTTGTGTAAAGAATTGTATACACTTTGTCACTGTATTCAGGCTGTACAAACTTCCCCCTTCCAGAAGGGGCCCTGGCCTCGTTGGAATAAAAATTTCGTTTCGTTTCGTTTCTCTCTTTCCTCTTTCTTCTCGGATTGTCAAGACTAAATTGGCTTTGTGAAATCTGCTAGCCATCAAACTCTTAGCTAGATTCTGTCTCCGCTCTAGAAGACTTGGGTTGGGGGGGGAGGAGAGGGCGGTCACCACATTCTGTATCTACTCCACCGCTCATAAACGCAGACTTGAGACCCGTTCACAGATTGTATTTTACGTGCAGTGCCTAGAGTTTTGAATGTGCGAGTATTTAAAACTATCCACCTCAACCAATTTTCAATCAATTTACACTGTTTTGTTTAAATATGGACACCTGTTTTCTGCTAATTCTGGCGAGCTGGCGACATTAAGGAAATGGATCTTATCAGGGATAATGACGACCAACTGCAAGGGTTGTGTCCAAAGACTTGTAGATATATCTATGCGTCTAAGACGAGTAATAGCTTTTGGCAAGGTGAGGTGAGGGTTGTCCCGTCACCTGAAGGTCGTTGAGAAGTGGGTTGTTTGAGACCACTACTTTTCTGTGGGCCAGCCCCGTGAGGGCGAGGCCCACCTCTTCTTCCTCGTTGCCTTACCTTCCCTGACCCATGGAGCAGGCACCCATTTCCAGATGGATGAATTGGTAGGGGGGGGGGAGTGGAGTGTGGTGCTCGCACAGACATCAAAGCCGCTTTGGATCCGGAATCCGGCGCTCGAAACAATCGGTCATCAGCTTCCCCGATAGCTTGGGTCATACACAGCCTTGAAAAATGACAAAACCGGAGCCACAGCTCAGACACAATTCTAAATCTTTCTGGGCAAGTTATGACCAGTAATATTCTGATTACATTTTGTTATATATATGTATATATATTGTAGCTCGGGGATCCGCGCAGCCCGGGGTTTTTTTCTTTGAATAAAGAGCATGAAAATGTCACAATTATGTTATGCCAACCAACGCCGAGACGTAATAATCTTATGTTTTACCCGGACCACCCCTACCCCTTCTCTAACTCCTACCCTACCCCTTTACTAACCCACCCATTACCTTTCCCTAACCCACCCTACCCCTCCTCTGGCCCCCTCCCCAAAGCGTAATAATCTTAAGCCTTATCCCGCCCACCCCTAACCTTCCCTATCCCCCACCCTACCAACACCCTCGGTGGTCTAGTGGTTAAGGGATCCGCTTCCGAGGCGGGAGGTCGGTGGTTCGCATCCCGGCCGAGTCATACCTAAGACTTAAAAAAGTGGCAATCTAGTAGCTGTCCTGCCAGACGCCTGGCACTACAGGGAAGAGTACTAGGACTGGTTGGCCCGGTGTCAGTATACTGTGACTGGGTGGGACTGAGGCCCGTGTTGGGACAGCAGTCCCAGTGTGGCAGCACGTAAACTTTGTCTAAGCAACACCGTCCTGATATGCACATAGTTTGCGGCTGGACGTTAAGCAACACCCCCCCCACTCTACCCCGCCTTCCCCCCGGAAACACCCTCGGCCCCCTCCCCAGGAAACATAGGCCCCTTCCCCCAGAAACAGTACGGGTATAGAGCTCGCCATTTGATTAGCTACACGCAACGGCGACTTGTACGTTTTGGCTTATCAAGCGATGCAAAGGAAAATTCTCTTTGTACGAACGGGAACTTTGGTGATCTCCCTTGGACGCTGATGGCATCATGATATGCATTATTTCTTTTATATACACATTTTAGGTTCAGGGTCGAAATAAGGCATATGACCATGTGGGGGTGGGTGGAGGCGGGAAAGGAACCCTCGTGCCAAAGTTGGTGTGGATCGGTTCAGGCATACGGATTTATATGTAACACACACACACACACACATACAGACAGTATGTGTACTCTTGTCGTGAAACCATTAAACCTCTCAACAACAACTAACAGATGCTCAGACTCACTCACACACACACAGAGAGAGAGAGAGAGAGAGAACGAACGAAAGAGAAAGAGAGGAGTTTTTGAATTAGGATCGTCACACAGTGTTATTTGTTTTGAAGGGATACATTTTCTTTAGCTTTTGAAATATAGTGTTTATCACTTCTAACACGTCGTTGGTAGCCACGATGTGTCTACACGTGTACTAGGCATCGGAGACGATGTCACTACACACTCTAGTGGCGCTAACTTGAAGAACCTACGCAACTAAATCAGGCATTTTGACCACGCATATTCATCGGTAGAAATGTCTGATTTTGACTAAGTACACTGCTATAGAGGTAGCTGGAGATTTTATGCACCTTCCAATGACATTGTCTAAATTCAGTTTAATCTCTCAAGTTTAGGATATTTGCTCTCTTTGGCTAAAAGTGAGGTACCGTGGGGGGATTTCCATGTAAGTAATTACTAAAAGAAAGATATACTAAACATCATCTATGATCATCTCATTGTCGGACTGGTGTGGATTAAGGTCACTTTAATTAAAATCTGATGCCATGCTAGATATTACAGTAAATTACATAATTTTAAGACTATTGCTCGTGCTTGTCCTGTAGTCTAAGTCTAAGATCTAGAATATTTCAGCAATAGGTTCCCTATTTGGGATAGAATATTATTCCTCTCTTTTAAAAAAAAGTCATATGACACAATTTAAATACCTTCTCATACAAAGCTCTTGTGCTGCCTTCTAGTTTGTCAATTACTTTATTTCAAATCATGTCTTTAATGGTTGATTTATTTATCCACGCTTAGGAAGATTGAATGTTATGTACCCGCTAATGCTTTATATATTATCATTACATTTATTTGTATGAATTGGCTGAATGGATCTTACTACATGATAAGTCCTGGATGATATATTAAATACTTAAGATACTAGATTTTTTTTAATTAGCCCCTTTCACAAAGTCCTCAAAACCGTGCTGGGATCACCTGAACATGCGTACAGAAAGACCTTTCACTTTTTCCAAAGCACACTGATGGTTCCCCGCTCCGCCTTTTGTTTTTTTGTTTTGTTTTGTTTTTTGTTTTTTTTTTGTTTGTTTTTTTTTTACTGCGGAGACCCACCTACTCACACCTCTTCCATCTCCTTTCCGTACTTTTTTTTAAGGGTGAGGCTGGACATTGCACGCCCTTGTCCGCAGTCCATCCTTTTCCCCGACCAACCACAATTTTTCTACCACTCTCGCCTGCAGTGCAGGCACTAGTTGTCTGAAACACGCTAAATCAGGAATAACTTAGGTTCTGCGCGTGGCGCGTGCTTGCGTAAGAGTGTCGTAATAATGCAAGCGGCGCCTTTGAAGTCCATTCCTTCATCCCATTCTTCAATTACATGCGCGCTTTATGGGACGGCCCAATCCGCGCTCGCCTAGTCGTTAAGTCTCCACATAATATTTCCTTTCGAATGACTGGGTTTACTTTATTGAAGCCTGAGTTGAAGTGTGGAGACAGTGGGGGGAGATTGACCAGAGGCTACGGGGCTCCACGGCAATGCTCACTGGCACCGCCCACGTGACGGGTTGAAGTCGTCGCAAGGTAATCTCACAGACACCAAAGAAAATAAGAGTGGAACACAGAAAATCCAGGGAATTATATAGCGGCTTTTCGTAAATGGATTTCCAGAAAATAAAACTCACCGTTTGATTCACAAATCCGTGATTGCCTTCCACGTTTTCCCCTTCCTTCAGAGACCGACATCACACAGTCAGATCTAGAGACAGAAAAGAATTCTTTAAAAAAAGGACAGACAGACAGACAGACAGACAGACAGACAGACAGACAGACAGACAGACAGACAGACAGATATTTTCTCCTTTATTTCTGTCTTTATTTTTCATTGGAAATTATTCAGTTTTTAACAGCAGCAACAACAAATCCGTCCGACTCACAGCTTTGGTGTCTAAAGGCAACCACATTAACATAACAGGCTAAGAGTTTTCAATTAGGCTGCAACCCAATAAGGATGCACATATAAAAGTGTTCTGTTTTTTTCTGCGCGTTCTTATAGTGTATTCAATGTATTGCTAAAAGTACGCTGCTTCCTGGCTAGTGTGCGCGTCACAAACATTCAGATTTCTTTGGTGTTTGTATTTCAATTTACCCTTGTTTTTCTACTTATCCCCTCACAGTCACTGCTTGGCATCAGCGCACCATGCGAAGCCAACACGGAAACAAGAATACCTGAGTTCCTTCCCTTAGATTTCTCCATCTGGGTCATACGGTGCGTTGCTGTGCGTGCAAGTGTGCTTGCTGACATCATCGGACACTGGGCAGTAAAGAATTCTCCGTATCATAACCAACAACATGAAACCAGCTACGCAGCATTTAGCCTTCCTTTTCTGGCAGTTCTGCGCCTTGCTGAAACCTGTTTCAATGGTTCTTCTCCTCGAGAAACCCAAGCAATCAAACATCTACCTCCCCTCTCCCAATTTAATAAAGGACTCCTAGGCTGCTTCATTTTGAGATTCTCATACAGCGTTTCCTAACTGGTCACCCACAGTCGTCTAACACTGCAGCCTGGTTATGGCCGTGTTGCACAGCCCGACCGCACATAAAACGCTTCGCACTAAACTAGTTCATGACTCCAGCTCTGAGCCGAGCTCAAGACTGGCGGGAGAGAAATAAGAAACTTTATAGTTTCTCCTTCCTTTTATAAGTCGGACCGGTACTGTGCCAGCTGCTAGCTGTTCTGCGAGAAGGCTTTTCTGGAACTGCTGCATCCTTGTTTTTCTGTGTTTTTTTGCCCCAGTCCTCTGGCTTTTGATGATGCAGTTCCTGCTGGAGTCTGCTGGCTTCGAGGCTGCTTTTCTGGTTGTAGAGGCCTTCATCTCAGGACTTCAAAAGATTTCCGAGATGGTACAGCTTTCCTTTGACATCTTTCTTCCGCAGGAATCGGTTTTTCAGTCGTCTCCATTTATCCTATGAAGGTCTGTACGTTTTTCATGTTGGGAATATTTAAAAACAAGTTTTCGCTTCAGTGTATTTAAACTTTCATCAGATCTCTGAGGAAAAAACGATCACTCAACATTTCTTTTGTTCTTGTTTTATTTAGAAAATATTTGTTTATTTTTTAAATTATCTTTTTAGTTAGTACTTTTGTTAACTTTTAACAGACGTAAATAAAACGTTTCGAAAATTTTGAAAGATGCGAAATATGCTTCCATGATCAAAGAACTCTCTAGAAATTTGTGTACAGTTACCAGTTAAATCTGTTTCCAAAGGTTACCCCCAAAAAGACTTTAGAAATCGTAAATCTACAGAACAGGATAGGCGCCTCTCAACTGTCAACAAGAGGTAGATATACTCAGGAAGAAAATGAAGGCAGCATAGATTGTGCCTTTGATAGGGTTTTATCTGTATTCATTTGTAAACCATCATACAGCATATCGCCTTCCGAAAAAAAATTGTGTGCGTGCGTGGGTGCGTGAGTGCGTGAGTGCGTGCGTGAGTGCGTTTGTGTGTGGGGGGAGGCGTGTGTGTGTGTGTGCATGCTGGCGCAGGTATGTTGTGTGTATACAACGTGTGCCTGCATAAACAGGATTGTATGTATGGAGTAAAGCCGTGAAAGTATCTTGCAATGGATGGGCTTATTAGAAAACACAATTTCCAAATTTCCAAGTTTGCTGAGTTTAGTTTGTCTTGCTTTGTGTTTTTTACTGTCTTGCGTTGTGTTCTGTTGCCCATACATAGTTGTAGTCTTGCTTGTGCTGCTGACGCTTAAAGAATTTGTTTTTATTGTGATAATTTGAATTCCCTAGTGTCTGAAGTTGTCTGCTATTGTGCATAACTATTATTCTTCCTGTAGTGACACGAAAAATTACAACTTTAAAGAAAAGGTGTTATTCCAAATAATAAATTCTACCTAAATTGTAACTTTGAGAACGGGGAGTAACAATATAGAAGCCATAACATAGATCGTTAATGACATATGCAGAATAATTGATTTTGTTTTTTCCCCAGAGTTCTTAAGGAATGGACCCTTTGTTTAGTAAGTTCTTTGGTATACTCTATATTAAATTGACAGATTTTGGTAATATTTGAAAGTTTATATGTATATTCAAAAACAGAAGAAACATTGAGGTTTTTGAAACTCTATTCATATATAGTAGTGATGCTGTTATCATCTGCATTTCGGAGGTTTAATCATTTTTCAACAGTTTATGTTACATCCCGTTGGTACACGTCTGCCCTCGTACACAGACCTGCTCTGAACGTTTTACATAAAATAAATTGTTGGCTTTTGTCGAATTTAGCTTCACGAAATGAAATTCATTTGAACTTAACGTAATTCGCTTTCCTCTCTTGCCGCTTTACCCATAATGGATTTCAGAAAAAAAATTCGCAAGTTACGTTTTCAAGCGTTAGTTTTAAATACTGCAAAGTCTGTTTACAGTTATTCTTGTTCTTAATCAATGCTGAACAAACCTTTTGTAAAGAGTAGTTATCGACACTAAAAGCAACGAAGACATTATCATGAAAACAAGTCGGCTTCGTACCTACTTCCAACCCAACAGTACAATTCCACCAACATCCCCCCCACCACCACCACCACTACAAACAAAAAATACCATTCGCTTTCGAAAATGCACGCATATATCCGCCTTACTAATTAATCTTCTTTTCTGGAGGCGTTCAAAAATCCTTTAATCGATATTTTGAACCCCATAAAATTACACAGGATGAGTATGATTAGCATAGGATGTCAGCGTTTTGTAATGCAGTAGTCTTGTAAAAGAAACAATAATAGTGGTCGAGTTAAATTAATTTCTGTTTAGATGAAATTGTCAAAGCACTTCTGTTCACCACTTACCTTACTAGACTGTTTTCCACACTTAAAATACAGAGAGCTCTGGTTACAATGCAGACCGCTTGAAAACTTAATATAATTGGATAAATAAGAAAGGAAGGAGGAAAAAACAAAAAGAAGGAAAGAAAAAATAGAGAAGGAAGGAAATCCTGGGGAAAGTACAGAAGAAATGGAGAGAACAAGAGAAATAAAGACCAAGAAAACGAACCAAAAGAAAGATCGAAGGAAGGAAAAGAAAGATGGAAAACAGAAATGAAATATGGCTGGAGAGAAAAAATATGTGTACTAACCAGTATAAGGCAGTTTGGGATTGCTGTTTCTTCTTTGATATTTCGTCGTTTGTATTAGTATTTCATTTTATTATTTTTAGTCAACGCTCAACAGAGATGTGGAGGAAATGGAAAATGTAGACAGGTGTATGGTTCCCCCCCCCCTCCCGTGAAATCGTTTCAGTATTTCGCTTTAGTCTGACTTTTCACAAATAGACTTGAGTGATGAATTTACTGCCATAATATCTCTGTATATCAAGCACCTCCAATATTTCCTTTTTTAGTATTTAATTTAAGCAACTATTAACTGGATGTACTTTCAATATTATTAGATATTTATTGCTAGTATATTTTCCAATATTAGATATTACAATATTAGATATTTATTGGTAATATATTTTACAAGCTTAAAACGCTCTTTCTTAATCCCTTGCGCTACGCATTCTAACGAACATCCACCAGTCGGTTTTATTCAAACCCATTTCCTCTAAAACAGTATGGTTTCTCCCCTCCTTTTGATCTAGCTGAATTTCCTCCCTTTGTCTTTTAGTCCATGCATTTCCGCAAGCTGCTTCCTCTCATGGGAGATAAAGGCAGGGAAATAGTTGTTTCAGGATTTATAGTTAGAGGAAGTAGTAACAGCGATAATGTACACAACGCGTGCAGCTACGCTCCTTTCTTTACATATGGCATAACTACTTCGTGAGATAATTTACCACTTGAAAAACAACTGGGTAAACAAAGTAACTGTGTATCTGTCATTTGTTCTTCTTTTCTTGTTGTTTTTGTTCATAAGTCATTGCCTTTTTCCTCCCTTTTCTCTCACTATTGGCCTACTCGTTTTGATTTGCTTCTCTTTATGTTTGTGCGTATTTTGTGCATGCTGCGCGCACGTGTGGGTGTATTTGGGCGTGTATTAGTGTTCGTATTTGTTTTCATTTTGACTAAAAAATCTTATCCTGATTCCTCGTAGATAAAGTGATCAGCCTCTTTTGAAAATAACCAATTTGAACGTCAGTTTCTGCAAGATTTGGCTGCAAAGAAAAAGGAAAGGAACAGTATCTGAAATGTCTTAAATATGACAGATATACACTAATACATTGTATCAAGCTGAAGGAGCATTTTCTTAGATGTCTGCAGTGCGATGTCTTCATCCTTCTCGGGCTAAAGAACGTCAGTCTCTTGACAGGCGGTCATGACGTCAGTTGAAATAATTCCCGGTAAATGCGCAGACAGGCGTCTTGTCATGAACCTCCCACGGCATTAGCGTTTTGTGGAAGATAAAAGCCCATCCTTTGTTCATTCCATTTTGTCCTTCCCCAATGTCTGATCTTTAAATTCCTCTGTGTGTAGCTGGCTCTTGTCTTCTTTGTATATTTTCCACTGTCGGAAAGGTTGGGTTTTCTTAGACAACACGAATGGAATATGCAGTGATTTTACCTTCGGGACTTTCCCATCAACATGTATTTTCTGCTCTTTGCGGTTTGTTTCATAGATTTTCGTTTTGTTCTGGACGTACTGTTTGCCTGAATATGGTGTTCGCAACTGCTCCATATTATAAGAAAATTCATTTAATCGCCTGTACTGCAGTTGGCACGACTGAGTTACTTTTAGATCGATTGGGATATTACGATTAACTCAAAACCTGAAAGCACGAACATTAATACTTCGATTCCATCGTTTAATCTTCTAATTTCAAATCAGTTGGGTTAAAAAGACATTCTATTTCTTTTTTACCCCTAAAATTGTTTATAAATTTGAGAGAGTGACGGCTTCCCAGCTTGGTTAATTTGTGCACAGAAAAAAACATGTGAACCGCCATGCAGGTCGGTGAAGAATTTCGGTTACTCCGATTAATGAAATTGTATTTTAGGCAATATGGGGTTAAACTCAGTCACCTTTCTTCCACTCTACAGTAACAATTGTGTGAAATGCTAGCATTTGTAAGAAAATGTGCTAATTGTACTATCCGAGTATTCAATGCAGGTTTCAAATAAAATCTGAATAAAACTTAGTTAAACTGAAATAGTTTGTACCGTCTCATTCTCTGCCATCGCGGGTGTTTTAAAAGTACCTGAGATAGAAAACACATTTCGTCACCCAAGGCAGACGTTAGAAAATAGCTTTAGACTATCGGTCATTAGATAACTTTGCTTGCTGAGGCAAGGATTCCAAAATGCCGGAGTTTGTAAGTTAACCATATCTGCACTTGTTTAATAATGCCCAAGACTAGCACCATATAGAATCGGTAAGGAGAACGCCTGTGATTCTTCGGTAGGACGTACAGTTGGGGGGTTTGTAAGACCTGCGTTTGTGCCCCTTTACTCTCTAGATGGCGACATGCGGTATTAAAGTCATACATAAAATTTACTGTTGTGTACTTTCCCTAACAGCTGTACCCTTTTTCCCTGCATTTTTATGAGGAACAGAGCCTCGTAAACGCCAATCATAGTTCTTTCCCTTCCGAAAGGATGTGGTATCAGGGAACTTTGGGACTTTCCCATGAGCACGTCATAGCGACTGTAATGGAAATGACATACTACTTTAGAGTGGGTTTTTTAATCTCAGAAATCGCCAAAATCATTATTATTTCTGGCTTTTGCTTGTTTGAGAGTTACGCAAGTCAAAGATTTTGGGTAGAGCTACCGTAAAGGGGAGTCAACATAAATATTTGTTATTATATCGCTAAAAAGAAAAATAACAGGAAAATGAAACGAGTTTGCCTCCAGCACTGCCGAAGAACATTGCAGGTTATGTCTGACTCATACGCCGACTAAGTGGAATAAAAATGGTGGCCAAAAAAGGCGTGCTAGAGGTAGTATCTATAGGCAATATTATATGTAATATTAATGCGAATCTATTTCACCCAAACTGCCTCGTGTCCTGTGCGAAAGTCAAAGTTTTAAGAACAATCTCTGTAAAGGAAATGACGCGTGTGGATACCTCTAAACTGAACATATCTAATAATCATTTTTATTAATTTATTTTTTCCAGTGAGTTGGATTGGATTCGTCCTATTCTCGACATCTCTTCACCTTTCCGTTTGTCTCTTCCACATCGCCTTCAAAGACCCTCCCTTTTTCCTGTTTTGTGCCTATATGCGGGTAGGCACCGAACATGTAAGTACTGCCGTAAACACGCATGGATAGATGCATGTGTGTGTGTGTGTGTGTGTGCATTCGTATATATATATATATAAAGAGGAAAATACATTTTTAATGTAGCTAGAAAAATCCAACAAAATTCACGGAGCCTAACTCCAAACCAAGCTCATACATTTTTGCAATATTCATACGTTCAGTGCGCCACCTTTGTTGTAACTGTCACTTCCTCCAGTTCCCATGTCGTATTTGTCACGTCCTTTCTTCCCTGGTCCCCCAACCCCCACCCCCCACTCCACCTGCAGCAGTTGGCGGACACCTTCTCTTTCCGCAGACGCTCATCACATCAGCACACTGTAAACCCATCAGAGTTGCGCCAGCAGGACAGAGGAACTGCACACCTCATCGCTTAGGGTCAGGAGCCCGCTGGCGCCTCGGACCCAGTTTCTCACCCTGATTGTACTTGCGATCCTGTGAAGAGAGTTTGATTGCCTCGCCGTTGACTGCCATAAACTGTTCTTTGTTGCGTCCGTTCTATCTTCCATCGACACTTTTACTTTCAAGGCCCCATCTCATGTCACTTTGGTCCTCCTGGGTCGCTGATGACCGCAAATACCTATCGACCGCTTTGTTGATTGAAAACTTCGAGATTTCTGCGCAGCAGAACCTCGTTCAAAAGGAATTGTATTATACTGGAATCCCACATTATGTTTCAGTATTTCGGTTCAGAATTTCCTTTTTTAAAAGCTTCCCGCAATGAAAACTTCTTCCACCAGCCGAATTTTCAAAGAACGGCGGTAGGTTTTTAGGAAATTGTGGGTAGGGTCTTGAGTGTTTCCAGCAGCAACTACCTCCGTTATTTCTGATATAGGCCGCAGTTCTAATGTCGTGGTGGCGATGGTGTGTCTTGTCCGAGACAGAGGTGCATCTGTCTCTGTTGCAGCTGCCTTAATCCTAAACGTCATTTTCTCTTCTATGATTATGAGTTGTATTTCAGCCGCTACTGCTACTACTATATCTACTACACAAAGACCGCTACAAATCTTACCACTACTAATCGCATTAGCTTTAATGTATAAAGGAATTGTAATTAAATTAAAAGAACTTCTTAAGTCATGTCGGGAGATTTATTGTCTTATTGTTTTATGCTTGAAAAGTTGTGAATGTTTTTCTTTTAGTATCTCTCCATCTTGTTGCCTCCTGAACTTTACACAGCATGTTCTTAAAAAGGGACGAGAGCGGGAGGGGCTAATTAGCGAAGGCAGGTCGCCCTAATCTAGGAACACCATGAGGTGAAGAACGTAGCTGATACATTTGTCAGTTGTGTCTGCCAAGGGACACGACAGGTGGTGCGGGCGTTGGTGCTGGAGTAGGTGGGTTTATATGATATAAAGGTTCGTTAAGCGGCTCAGAATTTTTGTCTGAAGGTTGCCGTGGTAGCGAGTTTGGTTGCCCAATTTCTCATCATTCTCCACAAGTCGACCCACACATCTGGCATCTGTCTGTTGACTCAACTTTCCTGTCCTAATCCCGCGCTGTCATCCTGGGTATTTATGCAAATGTAATAGGAAAGGTCAGGTTTAAGCGCTGACTTCTTTTCGTGTAGATAGATGGTGCATAAACCCACAGGTAGAGATATATAATACACGGTTATTAACAACCGCCACCACCACAAAGATAACAAGGATGACGATGACGATAATGAGGCTCATAATTGGAGTGCTGTAGGGTTGGGGGGGGGGATCGCAGGGGAGAGAAAGGAGACGGAAAACAGATATGATAGGCAAACCTTTGAATAAAATCGTAACGAAACAATCAGCTTATAAAACAGTGGTTTCCTGTACTACACAACTTCAGCACGCAACCCTGCTAATGCCGACGTAGCTTTAGAGGCAATATTAGTAACTCAGGATGATACTCTTGGAGGGGGGGGGGGTGCGGGATAAATGTATCAAATCATTTAAAAAAACCGCTGGTATCTTGTGGCCGTGATTAAGCCGTTAATCTGCTGTCGGATCGCCAATGTATAATGGGATTAAATTGATTGTCCTGATGGAATCGTTCACACTCGTTGTCACGATGTCAGGGTTCACGTCTGTCGCATCTTGTTTTTAAAATAGATCAAGTTTCTCTCAGTGTGACTCACAAGTATGAGATAAGCTTCCCTCTCGACTCGATACCCATCGGGGTCACAGCCCTCATCATGATCACCGAGAAAAAAGTTGTTTGTTTGAAATCATCATTACAGTTACAGTTGTCCCGACTCCACCGTGCCCACCCCTAGCCCCTCTACCCAGCACACCTTCACCCCTCCTAAAGAAAAAAACTTTCAGGAAAACAGGGAAACCTTCCTAATCCAAGTCTGGGCAGAAATGAAAGGGAAGTAATTAAAGAATGAATGGGAAGTAATCAAAGAGTTTAGCACGCATGAGCGAGGAAGACATGAAAGAACCTCACGAGGGTCATACCGGATCTACTGGGGCCAATGTCGACAAGAAAGAAGCCGACGAACAACACGAAAACCCACTCGTCAATAAAGTCACCGCTGCGTCCAGCGGCCTGGCCTGGCTGGACTCCTCCTCTGCCAGCATCCACAAGCAAAGGGACATAACTTCCCAATAAACCGCGGCACTAAAGGAAGGTCTGCTTTGACCGAATGGCTGCTGACTTTTCTGCTCGAAAGGAACTGACGTCGCAAATGCTACCTAGCGAAAACCCGTGACATTTCCCCGCCAATAAAAACAGCCAGAAGCTTGGCCTGCTCTTTTCTTGTGCTGACCATGCAACGCGGTCTTGTCTTGAATCTGAACCCTTGCCCCCTTCCACCATGCTGGTGCTTTCCTCCACAGAAGAGAAATCACGAGGGTATAAAAGCACCCGACGTCGAAAGACCTCGCATGCTAGTCGGGCAAGACCTTTGTCTTTTGCTGGTGTTCTGCTGTTGGTGATCTTTACGGTTAAGGTATAAATATCGCTGTGCTGGTCGAGAACAAAAGACACGGGTTAACGTCACGCAAGCGTGTGCAGTCATAACGCGACGTCACAGCATGGCCTCTCAGTAGGATGTCAACAGCGTCACCATCCCCTCCCCCACAGTATGATTTCGCAGCGTGAAACGCCCCCTCCCCCTTTTGTTATCAACAATGAACCGCACTTGGTTCAACTAGGTTGAACAAAACAGGTTCTCCCGCAGCTTCACGCATAAACGTCCCCATTGATGAGTTTCTCCATCTGTGGTCGAAGGAACCCTCCCGTCTCCCCTCTGCTGAGAGAACTGCTTGTGAGGTTCGTCCTCCTGCAAAATAGAAACATCGATTTCAATCAAACGGAATCCAGTGACGAGCAGATTAATTGTTGTTAATCTTTGCAGCTCAGGCAGGGCACGCGTCTCCCGCACTCCTTACCTGTCACCCTGTCTGTCTCGCCTCTGGTGTCTTTCTGTGTTTCACCTCCCTTCCTTCACTAGTGTGTATAAGTGCGTGAGTGCGTCCATGTGCATGCGCGTGCGAGCGCGTGCATACGATTTATTGGACATATCTGAAGTGAATTGCTTTATCTGCCTATTGCGAAGGACAATTAACAGACTTGGCTACTGTCTTTTGGTTTTAGGATCTGGTGGAAGACACAAAGCAGAGACCGCGGGAATGCTTCGTCGCCGAGAGAAAAAGATTTTGACACAGGTGTGATGTGGCCCAGGTGAGCACACGACCCGTTTAGACCATATATTAGAACTGACCTCAGATCATTTTGCTGGGGATGGATGGGTGGGTGGGCTAGATAGCTCCTTTAGTAGAGCTGGGGACTAGCAGGTGCAAAGGTTGCTGGTTCGGATCCTGGTGTGGTTCAAGGATTATTTCCCGGAGTTATACATTGTGCAGACTCCATTCGGTCATTCCTTACACATTAAATTGCCTGTCGGCACTGACCATCCTACTGCAGCTACCAGTCTGGTGGTTCTTTCAGTGTATAGGTTAGTAATAGGACCCCATCCCCCATATTGCGAAATCACCGCAAGGTGGAAGACCTATCTTTCTAAAAATAAAACCAACCACTTTGCTTAGGCCTACCTTCCTGTTCCCATCATTCCATTCGACTTTCGAGCCTTCTCGTCTTCGAGACCGAATCAGATAAAGAGCGGGGCAAAGGTATGAGGCCTGTCTCCACTTACCTGCTTGTACTTTATGTTCCAGTGGCGACCGCTGTCCGCCGGGAAAGTGATTATAACACCTCTCCTCGCTAATTTTTCACTCGGATCCTATCTCAAAGGCTACCCCGGAGGTCAATTCTAGTCTCCAGAGGAGAGCAAAGTGACATTATTAGCAGTATGGTAGTCTGCGGTATTGTAGTCTCTGCGGTCAGTGGGCAGGGAAACAACTTGCACAACAAAGGTGGACACATTGTTTGTCTTGTTTGTAGACATCTCCCCTCCGCTGGGAGTAGGGGGGGGGGATGGGAGAGATGTAAGAAAAGCAAGAAGCTTCGAGAGGCCGTTGTAAATCTTTCTCGAAGACAGGAAAAACAATTACCGTGACCAAAGCTAAGGTCGTCCTGTTGGTGGTGGTGGGAGGTATGGTGGTGGTGGTGGTGGTGGTGGGGCATGCGCGCGCGCGCGCGTGTGTGTGTGTAAACCTGTGTTCTACTTTTTTAATTAACTAAATTTCAATCGCTTTTATAAATTTTCCGATTTTTTAGGCAATGTCCCTTGGGGTCCCGGTCAGTTTATCTGTACTACGTAATATGCCATCAGTGATAACAACAATTGCTTATAATATTTTAACGGCTATATGGAAATTTCAACCTCAAAACCATATATATGTGTCAAACCGTACTGACTCACAAAACACCTTGCCGTTTCAGAACCGAAAGGAATGGATTTACAAGAACTCCAACATACAGTTTACTGTGTATGTACGTCTTCCCAGCATCCTTCACTGGCCAAGTTTGTTTTATACATTCTGCGGTTGTCGTCTTGACCAACATCAGGACTGAAAGATGTTTAATGGCGACAGCATTTACTGATAACTTGTGTGTAGCCCAACTGGCTTCATGCTCTGAGGGATCGGAGCGCATCCCTGCTTGGTCCTTCCTCCACGCTTTCTTATCGCCGCCATGCTCCGTGTCCTCTAACGATGAGAACCCAATCCCGTCATCCTCCTCGGAACTCGCAAAGGAAGTCGTGGCGGGCGAGCTACCCCGAGAAACGTACGTAGATGGCCCGTCTCGCAGGCTCAGACTCGGCCATCATGTCTTGGGGTCTGTTTTAGTGTACAAACGGTCCCCGCGAGGGCAGTCTCAAATCAAACTTTATGTCGCAGGCGCAGGTCTCCGAGGAGACATTCCGGGTGCACTTGGGGCCGAGCTTCAGACGCCCAGCGGCAGTCGAGGACTTGTAAATCAACGCCGCGCGGTCCGTGCGCGGCTTTTGCGCGGCAGTTTACGGCCGCTCTAGTGTCGTGCCCGAGCCAGGATCGGAACGTATAAAACCCACTGCGTGATAAGAAATATTTCGTCCTCCCCTCGAGAGAACTAAGAAGAACAGGGCTTCAAAGGCCGCCATCTTGAGTGAGTGATTGCGCGACCCTCAAGCGGACACAGATCCACTCCCCCGGCACAGCCCTTCTTCCCCCCCCCCCCCAAAAAAAAAAAAATCCCCGAAAAATACAGCCCAATGAATGGGCAGCAGCATAGGCTAGTTGTTATTATCACGGTTGGTCTGCTTTATCTTTGTGTATCTTCCTATCGATTTATCGGCCTTTGAGAGACGTTAGTTCAAACTCGGACTGACGGAAGAGGCTTGAAATGGTTGGGAGAGAAGCGCCATAGGATCCCGCCACTTTGCTCAGTTAAGGATAACTGATGATCGCCATAATGTAGTCGTGGAATTACATAGCCCCGCAGTGCAGGCCGCGGAAGGACGGCGGCGGGGTGGGGGGAGGACTTGCTCGACAGCACTTAACACATGTTATATAACGAATGTCAGCCCTCGACAAGCATTCAGATTTGGCCATGTAAGCGCATAATCTTGTGGTTAAATACCAGATCCAGCAAAAGCAAACACAGGCCACTGTTACTGAAGAGTTTATCAATAAACACGCCTTCCTAAAGGTACGGATCGAGAGTAAATGAATTTGCTTAATGTTCCCAATGAGACTGGTGGAGGGAAACAGCGACCGTGATTTGGAGGGAGAAATGGAAGTACTCATAAAGGAAAAATGTAGAAAGTAGAAATACAGAGAAATACAAAACTGCCAACCTTGGCAAAAACACAGATCTAGAGACAAGCAGACAGGCAGACAACGAACAGATAAGCAGAGGAGGGGGGTGGTAGAGATAAGCACACAAAGAGAGGTGACAGGAGTGTGGGGGGGGAGGAGAGGAAGAGAGAGAGAAACATGGAGAGCGAGAGACGGAGTAAAAGTCAGGGAGAGGAAGAGAGGGGATAAAAGACGAGAGAGATACGGAGGAATTGAGCGAAGGGTGGGGAAGGGGGAAGAGAGAGAGAGAAAGTTGGCTGGCAAAAAATATTCGGTATGAAATAGTAGCTGATTTACTTAGGTCTGCTATTGAAATCTATAGGTTCAGGCGAAAAGCTGACATGAAGATAAGCACTGGTTGAGACACCAGATATTTTCTGTATTCTATACTCTATATTCTATATATTCCAGATATATTCAGATATATTCTACTCTTGGCTCAGTTTAGTCCTTTAGGACTATAGTGACTCAGTCCAAACAGAACGATGATCTATATAAAGTATGAAGACAGACTCTCCTCGCCTATCTCGTCTCTGCAGCTTGGCGATTAAAGACGACGAGCGGCTAGTACTTCTCATAAAATTCAATAATAAGAACGAGAATAACAAACAAAAAAAAGTTCGTCAACGAATCTTCTTTAAACCTTGCAATTCCCTGGGTCGTAAAAGATGTCAAGATGAAGGCCATGTCTCCGACTTCTGCTGTGAAACGGATGGACATAAAAGTTCGGCACGTGGAGCTACGTTTAGTCAGGGCCTAATTAACGCACCCTGGTACAGTACACTCGCGGGCTGACGAGACCAGGAGACCTCGTTGGCGCTGGTCGTATGTTAATCTCCAAGCCGCCGAAAACATAAAAACGTTTCAGCGCAATGTCCGGCATCAACCCTGCCCCTGTCGGGGATCTTTGGCGGTATTAGTTGCAGGGATTATCACAAAGCGTCCGAGAGAATCGAGATAAAGGACAGCTCATCGAACGTCAAAGTGAGAAGTGATGAAAGTTATCTGATTTCCTGCTCCCTCAATGATGAATTCGATAATTAATCTTGGCGACGTCATTACCACCCTCGTGCCAGCCTGGCCGACAGATGTCCACCTCTCCCTGCGCTTGGGAAATTGAAATTTTTTCCCCAAAGTTTCACTTCCGTCAAGAGAGATAACGAGGTAATGCAAATTGAAGAGAGTAACCGGACTTTGTAGAGAAGGACACTAATGTTTCCAGGAGGTTATGAAGCACACAGTGCCTCACTCAAAGTTTTGGACATTCCGTAGAATGGTGTAATGAAAGCGTGAAACTGTTCACATTCGGGCGACAATGTTAGAACGTGTAATGTTGGGTGAAATAAAAGAAGGTGATAAATGAGATATGTCTCACTTTTTAGCGTTGTCCGTTAAATGAAGGTGAGTGAGTGAGTGAGTGAGTGAGTGAGTGAGTGAGTGAGTGAGTGAGTGAGTGAGTGAGTGAGTGAGTGAGTGAGTGAGTGAGTGAGTGAGTGAGTGAGTGAGCGAGCGAGCCAGCCAGCCAGCCAGCCAGCCAGTCAGTCAGTCAGTCAGTCAGTCAGTCAGTCAGTCAGTCAGTCATCAGTCAGTCGAGATTCCGTATGCCTGTATGGAAATTTAGAGTAGTGCATTTCTTTTAGATCGGTTTTCATCCATTAAGAAAAAAACCTTGCTTTGTAGGAAATAAAACTGTCCCCTGCCCTTAAACAAGTAACCAAGACTGTCAGCGATAAAGAAAGAAAAAGAAAGAAAAAAGAAAAGAAAATAGGCATCATGAAGAAGATAGCAAAACTGAGACGAAACAGTTTCCCCTCGATTGTAAGTCAGTCATAACAAGGAGAGCCATCAACATGGTTGGTCACTTTATCCATACAGTTGGATACGCAAGTGTGTATACCAAGAAAATAGGGTGAGTATAGTTACTCTCATGCCTTTTTAAGTAAACGGTATTTATTTTTCCCTTTGTAATCCAGCGAGAGAATCATTTTAAATCCTTTTTTTAAAAGCACCTGTAGTTTTTAACTCTAAATCGCTCGTGATATTTCCTCCGTTTATGAACCTGGGCTACTACCTACATTTCAAACTGTTGCATGTGAACTCGAAACTACCGTCGAGTTCAAACCCGTCTCATTGCATCGAACTTCTTAAAAGAAAGGAAAATAATATGCAGTTTAAGAAATTTTTTCTTTGTTGAAGGGCACTGAAACCTAATCACCCAGAGCGATTAACAAACAAGCACGAATGTTGAACTGTTAGTATCTTTCGTGTCAAAAACGTGTTCTTTGGATGTTTGAATTAACGAAAAAGAAAAGAGACAGAACAAGATTCCTGAAGTCAGACATTGTTGCGACAGATAACAATGCCCCTGAGATGAGGCACTGAATGTAAATAGCAAGATTACTGAAAAAGCTAAAACAACCCCCAAACACTTTCAGTTTCTGTACCGATTCACCTTATGATAAAACCTGTGCTTTGGCGTTATTCACGCTTTTCACGTCACAGTTGTGATATCACAAACAGTGAAATGAAATTATGATTTCCATTATATAGCAACACTCATATTTTATCTTTCAAATCGTGAGCGATGTTAATAGATCTGAAATTCGGCTGTAGTCTGCCAATTTCGACTGGTTCTCTATGGCCAGTCCACTCGCTTTGATCTTATTACCCTAATATCTGCAGGCAACCGAGATAGCGTCATACGGAATATACCTTTAGGGTTCTGACGGCTGCACATCTCTGCTGCGCTTGTGGATAGTCGAAATCGATTGGTCAAGCTGGATGAACTTTTTTGCTGAAACACAGACAAGACAGGCGCTAAAACTTTTCCGTAAATTCAGCATTTTTTTTCATTCGTTACATCTCTTGACAAGTTGCTCGTGTATTAGGTACGTGAAAAAACTTGTGTCTCGCGAATATATTATGAATGAGTGCCCATACACGCATACTAATCTGTAACAGAGCTGAGAGGGAGGGGGACCGTGTGTGCGTGTGGGTGTGCGTGTGCAGTCCCGTTGATATCAGGATGCAGATATTTTCTCGAACACCCTAGATAGCACAGTTACAAAAGCAATTAAGCCTGCGCGTCCATTAGAAATGCAAGTGTGTAAAACGTGGGAGAAGGACCTCAGGGAAAGAAAGGTCGTAAATTATTACGTAATACGCTTAGATTAACTGGCAGAGAAAATGATAAAAAGGTATGCGTTACTTAAAAATTAACTGTGAATGGATTTAAGTATACAAGGCAGTCATGCAAATCTAAAGAACGAAATAGTATGTATTTGTTTTCTCTCTGAGACTGGGGACAACTGAAAAATGATTTGACGTCGGAGACGGACAGAGAAAAATACAAATTGCAGGAAGTTGAAAGAAAACACCAAGCCCACCTAAGCACAAGAAGCGTGAGGCATGCGTACATATCATTTTATTCCCATTGCCGTTGTCAAACTTCTCTCCTAAACGCCCTTTCTCTCTGTACTTACTGACTTTCTCATTCACACCTCTTCCCTCTTGATTTATAGCTTTTCCATTCCCTCCTTCCCGCAAACGCAAAGGCACGCACCCACGCATACAAGCATGCACTCACATATACACGCGTACTTGCAATCTCGCGCGCGCGCGCTCACGCACGCACACACACACACACCATGCACGCACTCACGCATGCACACATGTGGGGGAGGGGGGTTAGCAGGCACGAATGAAATTACATGTAATCATTAAATAGTCTTACCCTATAAGGATTCGCACAGGTAACATCAACAAGGGATTTAAGTGCGTGCGTGCGTGCGTGTGTGCGTTCGTGCGTGCGTGCGTGTTTACGTGAGTATTTGCCTGGGTGCGTGTGTGTATGTGTGTGTGTGTGTGGGCGCCTGGGTATGTGGGAAGTATTACGGGGTGACTCCACGCGCGTGCATACCACAGGCATTTCCTCCTCCAAGAAGGCAAGCGGGTTGATTCTCTTCTTGAGAACTTAAGGGGCTGGGGAGACTAAGGTTGAAGGGAGGGGTTTTCGAGGAGTGTGCTGCGTTCAGCTTTCGTGAACAGGGCGCCATCTGGATGCAGTCGCTGCGCGTGCAGAAAGGGAGACAAGTCAATACCCGGGCTCACAGCAGCCGGTTTTGCTCCCAGCACACAGCGGCGACAACCACGAGTGAGAAACAAGTGGTGTGGTTATACTGCAGGCGTTTTCTTCTTTCTTCACCGGCAGTTGAAAATTGTAGTTCAAAATTAATAATCCTTCACAAAAATACTCATCGATGGTACTGACTGAAGTGTCTGTCTGTCTGCCTGCCTGCCTGCCTGCCTGCCTGTCTGCCTGCCTGTCTGTCCATGTAACGGTGTACACGTGTGTGTGGAGAGAGAAGTGGTACGAGAGAGTATGTGTATGCGGAAATGTAGGTCCATGTATGTGTGGTGGTTGTAGTTATGGTGGTGGCAGTGGCTGTCGTAGTGGTAGTGGTGACTGTGCATGTGCGTGTGTTTGTGCATGTGTGTGTGCCTGCATGCATGCGTGTGTCCCTGCGTGCATGCGTGTATGTGCGCGCTTGTGTGTGCATGTGTGCGCGCGTCCATGTGTGTTTGGATGTGCGTGCTTCCGTGCACGCGCACGCGTGTCTGCGTGTGAGATTTGTGTGCGTGCGTGCGTGCGCGTGTGTGTGTGTGTGAGAGAGAGAGAGAGATGTGCGTACATTTCAGGTTTGGTCGCACGTTCTAAATAACAAGAAAGATGAATCATGCCTACACGGCTCGCTCAACTTCATTTTTGGATTAAGCTCAGGTGAATTTTTTAGTGTTTGTAGGCAGTGACATAAAAGCTGCTACTTCTGCCTACACCTGTTTGACGAGAGAAACCAAATCGTCACGCCAGGTCCCAAGTCTGTGTAGCTAAAACCTCTGACATCCGGCTGTACCTCTACGGCCGAGGCTATGATGAACCAATCAGGTCTCTATCCAGTTTTATGATTTAGGGTCTTTGGGTCTGAGAGGTTCCTTGCTACTTTCACCATTCGTTCCTTGAAGATTTGGCCAGGGCCACTTCTAAGATATGAAACAACAAAAATTCTCCTACACACTTCCAAGTGAACCCAGTAAACATATTTATTTTTCCAACAGCGTGTAGGGTATTAAGACGTGTCATATCAGATTTGAGGAATACTCCCCCCCCCCAAAAAAAAAAAGAAAACCCGCATTGTCATAAAATCCCCATTTAGTCTGCACGCAATCTCATTTCACTCTACCGTGTACATTTCATTCCGCTGTGTACAACAGTTGTTTTTTGTTGTTGTTGTTTGTTTCTTTGTTTGTATTTGGGGGGGTGCCTTTACTGTTTGTTCTTTAAACTAAGAACTTCAACCAACACCGAGAATGGATTTAGCTGAAGGCAACGACACTTATAATGTTTTAGATATTGCGGTCTGTAGCTTTCTGCACCAAGCGTGATTTACACATTCTTCAACCCTTGGTGACTTCCTATGTCTAACCTGGGAACATTTGAAAAATGTCAGACTGTATCATGCTGTCCTTGCGTCTCATTTCTTGTAAGAATGGAATCAGCCTGATGGTTATCTGAATTTCTCTCTCTCTCTCTCACGCACACGCACACACCCCTCTCTCTCTTTCTCTCTCTCTCTCTCTCACACACATATTGCTAGATCGGCTTTTGCAGCCCTCAGCACACTCTGGAAGTAATCACATGTGTCTCTAGTACAAACAACTAGTGGACGCTCACAGTCACACACAGAAAAGGTCTAATGCATTCTGGAGAATAATGGCGGATATTCCCACAGTGCTTTGGGTGTCTCGCAGATATTCGGAAAGTAGTAGAGTTGTGTGCTTAACAATGGCTTTATGAAAATGGAAAATCTCTTTGGGGGACAAAAAGTGTTTTATCTTGCCACTTCTGTGTGTGCACACCGCCCAGGAATTTGTTTTTCCCAAAGGAACAATTAGAAGGACCACATCAAGCTCTCTTTGATTGGCTACTTGGCAAATGTGACTTCGCTGTTCTACCATTTCAATAGCTATATGGGCAAAAGGAAAATATTCCTCTTGTTCACGATCAAACCTCACCACAAACAGTCCTTCCTAACCTCCAGCCCTACCCTTCCCCTATCCCAACAAAATTGTAAAGTTGTTGGAGTTTTTAAAAAAATGCATGATGGGGTTGGAACCACTTACTCTTCGTATTTAAACAATGCAAGGCTTTATTCGCTTACCTACGGATAACATCGCTAGATTTTGTTCATTCTATCTCTAACACGACGCAGTACAAGAATTGATTTTCTTTGAAATAAGGAATCATAGTAGGTTCACAACAGTTCCTTGTAATCCTTCTTTTATTTTTGTCTGGCTTTCTTTATTTGTTGTCTTTTGTTTTACACTGTTTACCTTGGTCTACTGTTTGATGGCGTGCGCAAAGTAGTCAAAGAGGGCTTGATGTGGTCATAATTCTTCATTCTGGACCAGTAAATTCCCACCCCTCCCCCCGGTTCCCCAGTGAGCGTTTGTCTTATGCGTACGTCACAGTTTCTTTGGTGCTTTGACTGCTGCACACACCTGGCTGCTGTACTGCTGCACACACCTGGCTGCTGTACTGCTGTTGCAGTGTTTTGGCTTAGCGGGATGGCGAGTGAAAAGATAGATTGCTTGGTTCATGAATGCTCCAATATATTCAAGTCGGTCGGTCGGTCGGTCGGTCGGTCGGTCGGTCGGTCGGTCGGTCGGTCGGTCGGTCGGTCGGTCGGTCGGTCGGTCGGTCGGTCGGTCGGTCGGTCTATGCAGGCAAGCATTCCATCCATCCATCCATCCATCCATCCATCCATCCATCCATCCATCCATCAGTACCATTTTTTTGATTTTTTTGAATAAGCATTCAAGAGTACTTTTAGAAAACTTCAGAAACGACAATGACGTGGATGATGACAAAGGCGACGACGACAAAACGCCAACAATTCTGCTCCCCGGAAGGCCGTGTCACCTTCAACAGCCGTCTTGCATCTAATTCGCTGGCTTGCCACAAGCGTCCGCCACACTGGACAAGCCAAGCCCCGAGAAACGTCACACCTCTTTCACCCTCCCCCTTCCAGAAAAAAATCACCCGAAACGATCCACCATCCCATGTTTAGCACATTTTTACCTTTCAGACCTGAAGCAAGAGTTGCTATGCGTGTGGTCTTGCCCCCACCCCCACCCCCACCCCAGCCTCGTCTTCATGGAAGATCCCACCGGCGCCGCCACACGCACCTTTGATCTTTAAAGTGTGACCATCGAGATCTGAGGCGTCTGGTTGCACCGAGACAGAGGCCGAGGCTAAAAGAATGCCAGTAAACTGGTCACCGTGTTCGCCTGACCCCCCCCCCCCCGCCCCTCCGTCACATACAAAGCCTTCCCACCCACTTCCTCCTGTCTACCCCTCTGCTCAGCAGCACATGTGTGGTTTATCTCCGGGCGTTACTTGCCCCAGAGAAGGGACAAACGCTAGTTTTATATATTTATATATTTGTATATATCTGCTACACACGGCATCGGCTATACACCGGCAAAACTTTTCTGGGCTCTGAATTCTGATGAAGCCACAGGAAGCAATATTTTTATGACGTAACAGATGGAGGGTGGGTCCAGCTAAACAAAAGACCAGAAGCAGTAATTCTCTCCTCACCTGTCACCTCATGCAAACGAGTGCGCCCATTCTCTTCTGGTAAACAACCGATGCAGTACGCCTGTGCCGTTTGAAACGAATAAATCTATGGTTTGCTTGAAGGTAGAGGGAACACCAGATCAGCGGGTATAGGTGTCATGGATACCAATCCCAGCAGGTGCAAAGGTCAAGGGGTTCTGGACAGCTGCTCTTAAGACCCAGTACTTTGATATTAAATGAACAGCATATGAATGCAGAAGTAAGCAGGTAATGGGTGTATGGGGGGGGGATAGGTGGGTAAAGTTTATGGTTGGGTAGGTAAGTAAAGAATAAAGACAGTTTTAATCTAGGTAGTATGGACGGTAAGGAGATACGTAAGTAGGCCTTTCTAAGATGTTGACAGTTGAAGGAGAAAGTTAGGTCAGCAGGTAGCTAGGTATATAGGTGGGTAAGAGGAAGGGAGGTCAGTAAAACCCTGACAGACTGGTAGAGAGGTAGGTATGATTAACAGCAGCTGTTTGCACGTGAGAGCACGCATGAGTGAATTTCTTTCTTTCGTGAATGTGGCTGCGTGGTGTGTGCGTGGCAATCAACTCGTGAAGGAAAAGGGGGAAAAAAAAGAAAAGGGGAAAAAACAGGAAGGAAACAAGAAAATGAACTACGCTTTCCTGCATGCAGTCAGTGGCCAGAGAGTACGGGAGTCGTTTTGACATTTCCATAACGTAAATGTCTGGCAGTTCTTCATACTGTGGGAACAGAGAACTTCTTGTTCGCACGCCTGTTGCGATTGTTATGTACACATATAAAAAAAGCTTTCTTAGCCGGACGAATGTGCAGTCTAGTTTTGCGCATCGGTTAAACAAAACATTTTAATGCTTAACCACCAACCTCAACCCTAACGGGAATCGACATTATTTGACCTGTTACTGTGTTTAATATTATAATTTGACATCCTCCTATGCTTAGTACAGTCTTTCTTTGACTTCTATGTTCAGCAATTAATATACCTCGTCTTGGGGCGGCAACAGAGTCAAGCCATGATTATATGATTGGACGCAGTTATATGAAAAAGAAAAGTTTAACCGTGACAACGGGAAAGAGGAACGGCAGAAGGGGGGGGGGCAGGAGGAGGTGGAGACCTGTCAGTTCTTACCCGTCATTTTCATCAATACTCAGTGACCTATGGGACGAAGAACGAAGCTTTATTTAGTCTGTAAAACAGGGAGAAAATGACCGTGTTTTGAATGTTTCAGGTCGATTTCTGTTTAAGATTTAAAATTTTCATTATTATTTATTTTGGGACTGTACTGGCAATATTTTAAGATGTCGACTATATATCAGTAAGGTCCTTTTGTAGAAAATATTGACAGTATTTACTTACAGGTCCATACTGCTGACTGTATTCGGATACATTTAGTAACTGCAAAATTTATACAGCTACATTTATCCGTAGGCTGTTGGCAATATTTAAATGCAGACACTATCGATAGTCACATATAGCATCTAGACATACCAGCCATAGATGAATTCAGACTGATTTTATGAGGCCTAAAACTATATTTAAAATAAGAAGACTTGATTGAAAAATGTTTCCTGACAATATGTTAAATGAGTAACAGTGTCTACTTAAAATTATTTTTAAATTGACTATTTTCCGTAGTGTTAATACTGTGATAACCATGATGCACTTGATACTTTACTCATTAAATAGGACAGCAAAGAATAGAAATATAAATCACGAGTTTTTATTTAAATATCCAAGCAGGATTTGACAATGACGGAGGAGCGATCGAGAGGGGGAAGTAATTTTGGTTTATCTAATTTAATATGCAAATAATTTTTTGACAACTTTCCCCAGGGAAAATATATTCCAAAAGTAGAATGATTTGTGTTAAATATACGAGAATGAAGAGACACTCAAGTAATCAGCTAGCTAGCTAGACAACTGGGGAGGAAAAAAAAAACCCATATCATTCCTCTCTAGAACGTATTGTATGTACTTGGCGAGAGGTTTAATTGCCCATAACGCCCCTGAAACTTCTCGAAATTTCAATTGTAAACGAAAGGCGCACTGTGTGTCCAAGTCGCTAAATATGACATGGTGATATGGAGCTAGAAATTGAATTAACAACGAGTAGTGGTGTTAAAACCACAAAACCGTTCGCTATTTTGACACAATCTGAACATCGCTCAACAATAATGCTATCGCAATGTGCGTCGTTCCCTCCGGCCTTTGAGAATTATTTTCTCTCGCTCCTCGAGTCAGTCTCCTTCTCGTCTCTAGCTGACAAGGCACAGAGTAATCACATACAATCATAGAGGTGTTTTAGCGATGATGATGATGATGATGATGATGATGATGATGATGATGATGATGATGATGATGATGATGATGATCACGACGATCACGACGTGTGCGTGTGTGTGTGCGCGCGCGTGTTTATGTGTGTGTGCGTGTGTGTGTGTGTGTGTGTGTGTGTCTGCTTGTGTGTGTACGTGCGTGCGTGCGTGCATACATGCGTACGGGCCTGTATATGTGTGCCATCAAAACGCCAAAAACAGGAATCTGGAACTGATAAACTCCATTATGGCTGATGATATATACAGCGACTTATAATTAATAAATAGTGCAATCTTTTGATGTAAAACATTATTCCACTAGAATAAATAATAATAGCAATATTAAACAAGTAGCGGTTGCCTTTGTTGCGCACTATTTTATAAGAACTTTCTGATAACATGTTTGCAAAATAGAAAAAAAAGCACCCACCCACCCACCTCCGCACCTACACAAAAAACTATTCGTCATCTTCCTAACAAATGTCACAATGCAAGATGCAAGATTTCCTGATTTTTCAACCAAAGAACTTAAGTGCCATCAATTTTGTAAATAAAAAAACAAACACTCTTGATACAAGTACTTCTCTGGATAGAACAGTGGTAAATAGTCCTTAATTACAGTAAACAGTTTGTTAACCTCTCGCAAACAGTTGTCAGCAGTAACTGTACGTTCAGCGATCTGTTTCTCTCCGTTACCCCCACTCCATCCTCCACCATCCTACTCCCCTCCAACGGCAATAAACGTCTCCATGACTCGTTTCAAATCTATGACACTCGCACCTCCTCCAGAGCTGACGTCAGCCCGTCTGAGGCTTAACAGGCTGGGGCCCTCCGAGGGATGAAGAAAAACACTGCAGCTGTGGAAAAGAAACCCCGTTGTGTATATAACGCAGCGGTATTTTCTGGCCGGTAAATATACCCTGTGAAACGAGAAATGTGATAAATGAATCGACTTCTCAGATTTACAGGGTAAGCTTACCGAGTCAGATTCAGCAGCCAGTCCTGGAAGCTCCCTCGTCAAGCCCGCCGAAGCCTATGAAAAGTAGGTTAGACTCCAGCCGCCCCGACAGCCAGTCGATCAGAGCCACAGGGTGTGTAATGAATACTTGCGTCGGTCCGAGCTAAGTCGGACAAGAGCATGTCAACTTCATTTTCTCTCTTCTTCGTCTCCAGGGTTGTGATTCGGCCACGACACCAGCGTTCTGCTCCACCAGCCATCCCCCCCTGCCTCTCTCCCTCCCTCATCTCCTGTAGGCTTGGCATTTCCACCGTCGTTGCAGCACACGCACGCACAGATAAATACGCACCGATGCACCGACACTAGCAGTCGCTGGCACATTGACTTTCTGGGCTGCTCGCGAGAGGAAGTGCTTTTTGCGCATGCCCGCAGCTGAGGGCGGTGAGAAGTTCGCCGGTGAACACTCGCTCTTCCCCCCTGGAGGCACATAAGGGGTGCCACCTTTTGCCACGCCTTTTGGGGGCTCTGACAAGGTTGAAGTTTCGTCTCACCTCCTCCTTCTGTCGAGTTATCGAGTTGTTTTTGTTCCAGCTCTTTCAGTGTGGGTTACCCGTTTTTCTTTCTGTCAGTGGCTGTGAATCCACAAATCCACAAAATGAACGACAGGCGCAGTTACTAAGCACGACAGGCGATTGCAGAATTTTAAAAAAACAGACACTTCTGGATTCTCGTGGACTAACTTCGTTATGCTCATTTATTGAACTACGCCAGAACAGGTAAAATCGCTAATAAAAACGGAGACGCGCCTATGAAAGTCTGTCTCCTCTATTGTCGAAGATTTGTGAAGCAGCATGCATGGACAGGAGAAAGGATATTCAAATATCGGTGCTGGACTGCTTATAGTTGAAGCATGAGATCACACACGAATCGAAGGGCACTTATTTTCTTTCTTTCTTTCTTTCTTTCTTTCTTTCTTTCTTTCTTTCTTTCTTTCTTTCTTTCTTTCTTTCTTTCTTTCTTTGATTTTTGGCACACTTAAAAAACGAAAAATTAAGTCTGGACATTTTTTTGCAATGGACACTAAAAATATCAATTTTCTCATATCCGTACCATCATAAACCCAGAATAATTACATATTAAGTATAGTCTTATATGCAAAATTTGGTTTGTCACTGGGGCAAAAATCGTTTCGAAGAGGAAATGTAAAAAAAAATTTAGTTGGAAATGCACATAAAAGTTTATCTAAACTGTGAGGTATGATGAGACGAAATCAAAATGTTTACGTAGAATAAATGCTCCGTCTGTAGATGGGACAGAGCGACTTTTTTTGGGAAATTCGGATTGTAATATGGAAGTGAGCACACTCTAAAGAGTCTTGTGAGTAATTTTTAAAAATTTGCCTATAAGCCTTTTGCATTACTTAGTATTGAATTTTGTTTTCATTAACATTTAAAGGAATAATAAAAACCAAAAAAATGCCATAGATATGGAAGCACATAACTATTACATTTTTACACTTTTTGAAATAATAAAGAAATTAAAACAAAATCAAAGGAACCGCCTCAAGAGAACGCAAAAAAGTTTTCCTGCATCTTACAAGAGATATTGCAGTAATTTAGCGTGAGATAGTACACACAAAATCTCAGAAAAATCTCTAGTAAAATGCGAGATACGTCAAACTACTCAATAAACAAAAATAAGTTTTCACATAAAGTAAATAAATCAGATTTAACAGAAGAATTGTATGTCGAAAAACTGCCAGACAGGTTTTTAGCTTAATAACGCTACGCATTTAGCCATTATTAATTGGAAAGGGAAAAAAACTATTATGAAACGTTTAATCTAGCCCTGGAAGGGTAACATCTAATATTTATATATATGCATAAAAATAAGAAGGGATAGATTCTGTTTCAATTTAATCTAGCAGATGGGTTTTGATTTCTTTTTGTCAACGATGTAGGGATAGGCTGCATTTACTTATTCTTAGCAAACAAAACCACGAAACTCAGGCCTGGCTGCTGTGCGATTTAACCCGCGAGACGTTCTGAACAGAAAATAATGAAAAGCGAAGGAGGCAGAGAGGCAATCTGCGGAAAAAAGATTGCAGAAACGTCGGCACCCTTATTTTCGCGTTTTCCTTCCACATTTTTTAATTTGTAAATAAGTCTTGAAACGCCGGAGCCAGGGCGGCTTAAGGCGCTTGCAATGTTATTTAAACAATATTTTATGTGATGGAACGTTTATATTCTGGCAAAATTATGTGTCACTGCTAGTTTTAAGGACAAGAAGTTTTAGTCATGACCAAGAAAAAAACTTACGCCAGAAATGAAGAACAGGAAAAGATATGTGATTTGTACTGACGGCAGAAATAGCAGATGATTTAAAGAAACCTTAATATTGGGTGAGGTGGTTGGGGAGCGGGGGTGGGAGTGGGCGGAGGAGTGCGTGAGTGGGAGAGTGGATGGGTAAGGGACTTAGGAAAGGGAGATAAACGAAAGACGCTGAAGGTGCACGGAGTAGAGAGCAGAGGCAGTCGTTCATCTAGATTCTTTCTCCCCCTTGAGCAGAGTGATAGAAGTTCCCACATAAATAAACACAGTGTAGTCGTTTTTATGACCAACACTGCATTAACTTCTGATATACATTTCAGCGCCCACCAGCTGAAGCTGCTTGGGAGGCCTGCGTGGATAGCGGACGGCTGGGAAGTGGGTGGGGCCGGTGGAATTGGGGTGGGTGAGTGGGTGGAACTGAACTAAGCCCGAACGCCTGTACCAAAGTTTCGTGTACACAGATACGTGTGTCTGTTGGCATACAACATATACGCGTGGACGGGAGAGATTTATGCGAATTCTTCGCGATATTTTCTCGGAGATCCGTAACATACTTGCTTAACATGTTACGATCTTGGGGATTCACCCGTGTCTACTAATGTCTCCCTATAAGCCCCCCCCTCCCACCACCACCACTTCTCTCTCTGTACATAACGAAACTGACGTATTCATTATTCATTTATAAATAGGAATTAATATCTTTAAAAAAAATTGTGTTTGCCTTCCAGGATGAAAGTTGGCGGTGTGGATGTAATACTGCAAGGGAATCTTGCTATTTTTCTTACAATTACTGTATTTGTTGAACATCAGTTTTGGAAATCGCAAGTATTGAGCTGTGAACGTGAAAGGGAGGTGAGGGTACCTCTTAGAAATGAAACAGCTATGGGCAAGAGTAGGGGAAGTAGGGTCGAGGGAGGATTCTTTGTTTAAGAAACCATGGTTCCTTCGAACCGGGAGAGACTCCACACTTACGTCACTCCCTTCCACCGCCGGTCAGTCTTTGTCTCCGGATATCCCCGTCCCCCCCCCCCTTTCCTTTTGGGGTGGGGGGTGGGGCTAGGAAGCTTTTTCTCCCCCTGAGGCAAGAAGACAAAGCTTCGCTTCGGGTACGCAACTCCGGCAAATTAGCTGGCCAGCGAGGCAATGATTAAAATTTATGAACGTTTACGAAAACAAATCATGTTGCAGACATGTTTACTCAGCAAACGAGAGCTGGTCTTGATGACGATAAAGGAAATGATGACAGTAGGGACTGTGTGTGGCAATCTTTACGGATTATTTTTTGAATTTCCGAATGCGAAATTGTCTCATCGCCTCAACAATCACTAATGTCGCTATATAGTAGACGAAATATTTTCTTAGTTAAAAGCGTAAGGTGCGCTTTAACACTTATACAAGTGTATAAGGGAGGGAAAACCTTTCTTTTAATCTAACTATGCAGATGTAATGTTAGTTGGAAAGAAGTTTTCAATCCGTTATGTTCTTTAAGTTACTCAGGGCCCGAGGCTAACTTTTCCAACCCAGCCTTAACAATTCCTATTGCTTGTGAATTTCCTAATTTTGTAATGTAGTTGTCTTCATGTCGGAAAATTAAACTTAAATGAAATAAATAGCGAAAACTTCTAAAAATTACAACAAAATATCTAAGAAACTTCTAAATTCAAAAATTGACTATCAAAGAACAGTCTTGTGAACCTTATAAAGACGAGCAGCAATTTTTTTAAAGATTTCTAAATTATTGTCTTTTATTTTCTTGTAGTTTCAACGCGAGATATTAACATACTGTATGAAAGAACAAAGCGGTTAATTTCGATGCCGATAGACAAAATAAAAATGTCTTATTTTTAATAAAGGACCATAACGCTTTCTTTCTAAAGGTTTTATTTTTTTTATTCTAAAGATTCAGTTAAAAAGTATAAAGCACACGCATAAAGTACACTTGTCTACCAGAGTAATAATATTTAGTTAACATTTCAGTTGATAAACTGTAAGCATTAGCTGGCCAAAAGTAGGACTACCTGGTTTAATGCATGAATACACGGCCTAAGCTGTTGCTGCCACTGTACGAAACAGACCTTTTACCATAGTTACTTGCATTAATGTATTGGTTGATTTATTGTTTAAATGACTGACTCTTGAATTAATAAATGAGTGCCAGAACGAATGACCGAACGAACAAATTAGTGAACCAATTGACTAACGGGTGGATGGATGGATTCTTACTTTTTCCTGTTTTTCTTGTTTTCTGGTTTCTTTTCCAATTTTCCTTTTTATTCTCTCTCTCTCTCTCCTTTTCTGACCTCATATTCACTATCAGTAGGAAGCGACTCTTTTAAATGCTTTATGTTAATACAGTTGTAAGAGGCCCTCCACAGCTACACGACATTAGTTTAGACTCGCTGTAAACGACAGCAGCAACACGGCAGACGTTGATTTGATAGCCACAACCCTCTGCTGTAGAACCCTGAGACACAAAGAACAGAAATGGAGAAGGCTGTATCGCATGTACATCAGCTTCTTCTTGGTAACCAAGTGCTGCGGGTGGCACTCGGTGAGCCCCATGATAAACTACAGTCAAAAATAACAGCACCTATTCTCTCTCCACATATACACATCGTTCCTCTGTGTACGCGAGAATGTACTAAAACATACGAACGTTTATAGGTTATTAGATACACACATAAATACATCCAGACAGCAGGCAGGCCGGTAGATAGGTCGAGGGACAAGGAGAAAGACGGGATAGAAAAGATTTGTGGCTGTAAGTATGCCCCGAGCTGCTAAACTTGATTTTTGACAGGAGACCAGGTGTTTGAACAGTCGATATATGACAAGATTCCGGGATGAAGCGGTTTCATTTATCTGCTGCTCTTCCCTGTTTCTCTGTTCTCTCCCTCTCTTTTTCTTTTTCCCCCATCTTCTTTTCTCACAACCCTCTCTGCCCCCCCCCCCCAACCTCCCTTTCTATGAGTGCGTGGCTGCGTGCATGACAGCGTGAGTGTATGTGTGTGTAAGTGTATCTTTGTGCAAGTATGTATGTGGGTATGTTTATGAGACAGAGACAGAGAAAGAGAGACATGGACAGGGACAGACAGAGAGACAGGGACAGGGACGGAGACATGGACAGACAGACAGGGACAGGGATAGAGACAGGGACAGGCAGAGAGACAGGGACAGGGAAACACGAGCAGAGACAGGGACAGAGAGACAGTGATGGGGACAGAGATGGGGACGAGGACATGGATAGAGACGACGACAAAGACAGGGACAGGGAGAGACAGAAAGAGACAGGTAGGCCTATAGAGACAGGGACAGCGATAGACACAGGGACAGGGACAGAGACAGAGAAACCCGGACAGAGACAGGGATAGGGGACAGAGACAAACAGGGATAGAGACAGACACAGGGACAGGGATAGAGACAGGGATAGGGGGCAGAGACAGGAACATATACAGGGACAGAGACAGGGACAGAAAGCCTTTGAAAATATCAATGCTGCTGTGCTGTCGTTAAATGCAAGCGTTCGTCACACTTATTCCAGCTCTTGCATAGTCACTGCGGACGCCGTCTCACACTTGAGAGGACAAGAGACTATAAACCAGACAGGACAGGATGTGTCATTCTACTTGTCATACTTTTCGCGAGAACTGTTCAGGAATGCCGCCGATGTCTTAATGCTGAAAGACTAAACACATCGTTGTGCCACATGACAGTGTCACTTTCGTTAGGCCTACTTTCTGGGTAACAGAACGGGGACAAGTGCTGAAATTAATGTCGTCATCATCAAGTGAACTCAGTCTCCCTTAACCCCCACCCACCACACACACCTCTTCAGACGTACACATTAGTTCTGTTAGCGAACTTTTCCCCCAATTTTTAATGAGTTCTGCCCAAGCCGGACGTGAAGCGTAGTGTACCAAGTGAGCTGCGCATGCGCAAGTCCGTTGCTAGCCACAACAACAGATAATTCTAGGTCAATCTATGACCTCTACACAACGCCACTTCTTATAACTACAATGAAGAGGCCAATCCGTGGTGATCGATGGCTGAGTGGTAAGGCCATTGAGCTACACGGTTATGTCGCAGGTTCGAGATCCATTTTAGCTTAAACTTATTTTGGGGGAGGGGGGTTAAGGTTAGGGTTTAGCACTAGATAGGACATCTGCTTTCATGTATAAGTTCAAGCCTCTGTCTTTGTGCTAAACGGGATAAAAGGTGGTCTGTGGGAACAAGGATTTCGCGCTAAGTCCGACAGCTTGCTGTGGACACATTCTACTCACTGCTCGACTGCTGCAACTGCAGTATCGCAGGCGGTGGCATTTCTTGCAGTCATGATATGGTGTCGTGACGTGATATATGGGTATCTTCTTTTGTGTCGTGACGTAGTGCATGTCACATGTCACCCTAGGCTATTACCTGTCACTCCTAGGTAAGCCTTTTAGCTCCTCCCTTTGTAAGCTAGTAGGGGGAAGATACGTCATCACCTGGCTGACCGCTCCACCCACAATCGACACCTGGGTGTACGGGCATTGGCCAGGTTAATCATTCTGCTCTCCCTAGTCTGGCTAGAACCGGTTTACTTGAGGGTAGTGCGTCAGAACGCTTACTACATAAGGAGGTAAAAATGTTAGAGGGGGAGAGAGGGGAGGAGAGCGCCAAGAGTACTGACACAGAATACAGAGAGGGACGTGCAGCTAGGAAGAGACCCAGTAAAGCGACCAGGTGCTAGCCTACGGACCTCAGTCGCCATCCTGCCAAAAGGAAGACTCCAGCTCTCCAGTTACGAGTGTAATTTGCTGACCGCCTCGACGGACTGAGACGGAAAGAGACCACTGGACGTGCCTTATAAGTAAGGTCTGCTCTTACCTTAAACTTATCTTAGAGTCGGGGACTCGCGTTGATGTAAGATAAGTGTTTTTATCCTGCCGGAGACAGGAGATGTCATAGCTAGTGATTGGGCAAGTGTGCCAGTAGACGGGACTGAGTGTAGCGTGGCTTAAGCAGTGGCGTAGCTTATTTTGTGGGACGCTGAATAGCTGTAGTGTCGGTAGCGACAAGATTTGGTGCTCGGTCATCAGTCACGTGTCGCATTGGTGTGTTGCAGTAAAGCTGTTGGTACGGTAGTGACCAGAGTTGGTGCTCTGTAACGGTCGCTTCTCGTATCTGTGTACTGCGGTAAAATAGTGACCAGAGTTGGTGCTCTGTTGTCAGTCACGTGTCGCATTGGTGTACTACAGTAAAGCTGTTGGTACGGTAGTGACCAGAGTTGGTGCTCTGTAACGGTCGCTTCTCGTATCTGTGTTCTGCAGAAAAGTAGTGTTTCAATAGTGACAAAAGTAGGTGCTCTTTGGTGTTCACTTATTGATTCAGTTTGATAGCTTGGTTATTGTGTATCGCAGAAGTTGTTGTTGCAGTGGTGACAAGAGTAGGAGCTCTATTGTCGGTCACTTATTGTACGTGTGTATTGAGCGGGATCATAGGCCGGTTTGGCAGTTTGGTTTCCCTCTGGTATTGATTTGATTATTTCCTTTGTCTGTTGCACGTGGTATGACGTCATCAGGCAGCGTCTTACCCTAGACACGAGCACGGTGATTCTTTGTAAATACTTTGTAGATATTTGATGTTGTCAAGCCAGTTAGTGTTTTGAAATATATGCTGAATAACAGTTCGCTGCAGTTGAGTGTTTTACGAGGGTGGGGGCTCTTGAGCTAGTAGTGTTTTGCCTGTGAGAGACTGAGCGAGCGTGTCGAAGTATGAGAATCTTTTCCCTCGGAAGATTGCTCTAGTTGTTCACATTATTTCACAGCATCGTCACCCTTTGGTTTAGAAACCACTGACCTAAAGCAGTAAAGGTTTTGGTGACTATTTGTAAATTAAATCTACATTTTTACGAGATCACCATAAAAATTGACCAGTAATTCTGGAAAGTCGAAGTCCAATAAGATAAGGTACCCGCCCGCCGTGACAGTGCATTGGTATCTCCTTCGTCATGACGCCCTATCGCGGTAACTACATTCTTCAAGGCGTGCATTCTTGGTATCTCCCATCTCCTAGGCACGATACCTTCCACTGCTCTTGTCTGGTGATGCTGGAAATGGAGGGTAAGTGCAGGCTGCTCTTTCTGCCAAAAGTTTTGGTCCTCCTATTAGAAAATCTCTTTACTTGAAAGAGTGCGCGCACTGCATCCTGGTATGAAGAACACACGTTTGGGTCAAGATCCAAAGTACTAGTGCACTGATGAGTGTCTAGCCCTCACGTTTTACCCACTTCTGTCCTTGTGGCACTGTACCGGAGTAAGTTACACTGTCATGGTTTTTGTTTTGTCATTAGAAGTAAAAAAAATCTTCAAGGGTCTTGCTGGCAGCAGAGATGTTCAAAATCTTTCTGATTGCCTGAATGCAGTCTTACAAGTTTTGGAAAGTTGATTAAAAAAAGGATATCATAATGACGAGAAAAATCCTGACATGTACCTGTTGATTCATTTAAGTTGGAAAATGTCTTTTCCAGCTGCTCTGCACCCAAGGAAACAGCTCATTTATTGCGAGGCAAGATTATAGTCCCACCTTGAAAACTGACATGATTCATTCAATTGTTAACGCGAACATATAACAATACCAGATTTAAATTCATTTGATTAATTATTTGGGAGAAAGTTTTAGTGGCTGGAAGGCACCGAGACAAAAAAAATGAATGGTGCTACTTTGTCTGAGAAAAAGGACACAGGAAAGGTATATTTATATTTTCTTACTGTAGTAAGCGTGAAGCGGATGGAGAGAGCGCGGACTTTGAACCCGAAGGTGCTGGTTCAACACCTGTGCGCTGCAGCACACACCCCAGTTCGCCCAGTTGTGAATGGGTACCTCACCCTTGGATCGGGGAAGGAAATCAGCGAGGACGAGGAGGTTCTTCTAGTCAAATTTCTCTACACTCTTCCTTTTGAGACTTCACCGGTTAACAATTTGGTCCAAATTATGAAAGAACAACGAGAGCGCACACGATCAAAGCAGAGGAGAGCCATCAAATTCTTCTATGCTGGTTCTGGTTCTGTGAACTTTCGTATAAGCCTTTGTTTGTAAAGCTAGCCCGGCAGCGAACGAAGCCATGGCACCGTACACGATTCATCAGCGTGAAACGGCTTTCCTCAAACTCCGACGCCCACGCCCCAATAGCCTGTCACTTTGGTGGGTGTCCGGGTCCCTTGCTGAGATGTATGGCGCCGACATCCACAGCTCGCGGCGCACACCATTCTGGAAGATCACTGCACTAAACTTCGACTGCTCAGTTCCGCAGTCCTTTGATGACGCCGCTTCTGGGGAAGATTTCAGAAGTTTTTACGGGTCCCTTTGCTCCAGACGGGCGGCCATTTTGTTTAATGGTTTGCATAAAATTACCAGATGGGCTAGTTTTACGTACGCAAGGAAAGCGAGCGATGCTATAGTTAGTGATCTCAGAGCTGCTGAAATTGACACTAGGAGATCTAGGGTCACTAGCAAGGGTCATCCTTGCCTTTCTCGCCTCCAATTGAAAAACGATTGCGAGATCGTGAAGACAGGGTGAAATGGCTCATGCATAGTGACGATAAGACTTGCACCTTGACTGAAATAAATAAAGACCGATCACAACTACATCATCATGGCGGGATGAATAAGTAATTCTTATGGTGGCGAGAGAGTAACAAATTGTTGAATGGCAGTAAAGAACAGACAGTAAAGACTTGGGCACAGATATGCTCCCCTACAACTAAAGTACACGCAAAGAATACAATTTGCACGAGATGAACTGTTGATGCGGTGAGTCAATAGAAGGTATGCATAGAACAAAATCTATTTGACTATGTTGTCTAGGGACGATCCTTTTCAATCAAATTTTTAAGAAGAGGAAAAAAAGGAAGACAGTAGAAAAAGATGGTGGCGAAAAAACAAGGAAAAAACGATATTAAGAGAGAAAAAAGAAAGGAAAAAGAAAGAAAAAGGAAGGAAGGAAAGAAAGAAGGAAGGGAAGCGCAGCTACAAGTTCAATTACGTGGATGTTTTACAAACCACGGCAGCGCATACACTACATTATTTTGCTCTGTATGTCCCGTTTATTAGCATATTCTGTTAGTTCTTTTAATCCTTTCTTTCACTTTTTTCTTGTTTTCCTTCTGTCTTTCTACTTTATGTTTAAAACTTTCTACAGACATTATATTAGCTCAAAAAAGACTAGGCCATGCACAGGTTTTATTGTGACCTCGTGCGGTGAGGTCAACTGGGTTTCATGGAGGAAACACCTCAAACCTCTCCACCGAATGGAGTGAAACAAGTGCTAAGAAACAATTCTTTTCGTCCGCAAGAAATAACGTATTCATCTTTGGGTGGTAAGTTTTCCCCTCAAGTTCTAACAAGTTCTCGATTATAGCAAAAATGCGAGCATTGCAATGACTTGACCCAGTTCTGGCAAAATTAGTTTTTGTTGTGGGCTGTTGGATCGGTTTTTCTTTCCGACTGTCTGCACTCTACTTTGTCGAACCGCGGGAGTCTGGAATTATACACGGAAGGCCAATTTCACAAGACCAGGATCGGGGTCAGCGAACTGAGCCGACTAACTTACAGCAAGTGCACTTTACCTACAGGCAAGAGTCATTAGTAACGACACGTATGATAAAACGAGGAGACGCCAAACGTAAATTGCTGCGAAACAGAAATAATCAGTATACTGACATAAGAAAAGGCCATCATCACATCTGAGAGATACGCGTGTATTTCCAGATAATTTCATAGCTTAGAAGCACAGCCTGCCGGTGTAGCAGTTCATGAGCAAACCTTTTAATTGTAAATTCACCGAAAGCTAACAGTTTGTGGTATTATGATCTGATTTCTTGGTGTCAAAAGTTTCGCACTCGTTTTGAAGTTGAAACCATGCCATTGAAATGGGCAGGTAATCACACAAGCGAAAGGAAGCGATAAGAGCTTGTACGAGAAAGAAGACGTTGGAATGGAAGTGTTTGAATATGAAATTAGAGATTCGTTACAAGTGCACACAGGCATTCATCAACGATATCATCAGCGAATGGGGCATTAGAGTGCTTACATTAACGGCAGCTGCTGATACACCATCCTGCCAGTGAAATCTCTCGGTGCATATCTCTTATCTCCTTTCCCCCCTCCTTCCTTCTCCACCATCCCTTCCTCCCCGCTTCCTTATCTCCTTCACACACATCATATCTCTGTCTCCCCTACTCTCCTCTCTATATCTCTCTCTCACTCATCTCTCTATTTACTCTCTACCTTCTCCTCTCTCAACCCCTCTCTTTCTTCTTTCCCCCCATTCCCCCCATTTCTCCCCGCCCCCCCATTTCTCTCCCTCCCTCTCCTTGCAGGCACGTTCTGTGCTGTGTGGTCCGGTGTCAGGAGCAAAAACGTGAAGCGATGGATCGCCTACATTCACTGACGAAACCTGTGCAACTCCCCAACCCCCACCCGGTACGATAAGCGGGCTAGGCAAAGAGAGCGTCTTGTTGGCTTGCCAATTATTGTAACCTACCCTTAATGGCAGTCCTGGGGTGTTGAGCCAATCGCTGCTCAGATGGCAAACAGCCTCCCACTGGCAACCCGAACCGGCGAGGGCCTCGTAAACTCTCGCGAGAAATGCAGGCCCAGTCTGGAAAGCTGACGCGCTGCCCCCACGCAGCCAACTTCGAAAGGTTTATAGGAAGTTAGACTTAGTGTCATCAAGCAGCTTCACTGACTTATCTGCCTCAACACGCACAAGAGTCAGAGTGGCATGCGCGCAAGTACTTGCATATGCCCCTGTAGTATGCGTGGGTGTTATAGTATGTGCGTGAAAGTATTTATGTATGTACAACCAGATGTAATCTCTATATGTATATGCGTTCGAACGTATAAATGCATGGATATGTATATATGCATACTTATGAATGCATGCATGCAGGTATTGAACTATGGATGTATGTTTATTTGTAGGCTATACTAGGACAGTCCCGTGGGCTCAAACCCTTTCATGGGGCAAGCATCGTATGTCGTAAAAGTTACTGGTTAAGTCAGATTATCACGTTTGCGACAGACCCCATCACACCTTTAGACAATTATGACTGTAACCGAACAGCGACAAAAGCCCAACCCCATCAAAAGCCATAATCGTATCAATATTGCATTTTGTGCTATGAATGAGCAAAAAAAAGTTGGATGAACAGAAGAAGAAAGACAGACGACTGCAGTGACGAAAAAGAGGAAGAAAGATTACGCTAGCGAGAACTACAATTCTTCGTCTTTAAAGAACAAAAAGCAGTAGCAGCAAGAAGACGATGCTAACGATGAAGAGGACGATGGACAGGATTTTAAAAAAAAACGTCGGGCTTTTGTAAAAGTTTAACTTCTGTAGTAAGATTCAGAAATTCCACAGTATGGAGCTCTGTGGAGTTTATAAAAGGGTGGGGGACTAATCAATTTAGCGGAGTGCAGTAAAACGAAAATTGAGCCACTACACCCCTGCGTCATCTCTGGGTGGCAAGGGGCCAGAAACAGCTTTCCTGCCGCAAGATGTCTCGCGACGTGAACAGACGTCAGATAACGGGCAGTAGGCGTCAGGGTCTGGCTGCATCATTAGCGCATAAGGTGTTAACTGGCACCCTACTGAAGTACCCGCGCACTGCCTTGTTGGGTGGCAAACTCGCAACTGTACACAGCACGCACATCTACACTGCATCTGTCTCACCTCTCCTCATGCACACATGCTCACGCATACCACGTTAAACCGGCGCAAGCACGCCTGTTAATGCACACACAGAGAGACAAATACACACACATACACCACCTCCAACGAAGAGACGGAGAGAGAATTGAGCTTACTCGAATAAAAGCATACCAGCTGCAAAATAAAAATGAAGTTACAGACTTGATCTCCCTCTTACACCCAAACTAAGATTTTGGTGTAATCTATACGAAGCTGTAGTGTAAATGCTTTTTTTGTTCTCTCTCTCTCTCTTGACATGGCACAGCCAACCCCATTTTCAAGTCGTAGTGCAAGGGACGCAACTACGGCATCATAGCATTCCGATCGTTATTTGAAGGGGGCACCCAGAGCTGGAGGCAGAACACCACACGAATGACCTCTACACCTGAGCCTTTCACCCCAGAATCCGATGGACGTTTAAATATCCGTGTAGTGAGGCGGATTGCTAGCCTGGCACACGTTCCCCGAAGTCTATCCAAATGTAGCACGCTTCATTACGCTGGCTGCATAGAACTTAAAACAGACACTCGCTGGAACAGCGCATGCTTTGAGAAATGTGGTGAAACCGAGGTAAAATTATTCTCTCACTCAGCAGGAATCGAAAGTTCCAACTGTAAGCAATAGAACTCTTTAATGGTTTTGCAGTTCATTCCTTTTGCTTTTGCTGATTTGCGCCTTGCTTTCCTCGGTGATGTTGTCAGGTAACATAGCATTACTCAATACAACATTCTGAAATGATTAACTTGGTATGTTCGCCTTTTTTCGGGAGGGGGGATTAATATTTAATCCTTGTTACACATCCTAATTGTTACACATCCACAACATGCGAGATTTCTTTCTTTTTTGTGCCGTGTAAATAAAGCTGCATGACTTTAACTGAACTTGCAATTTAAACTGGTTTTGACGTTGATAAACAATGTAAACATAACAATATCTAAATGCTATTGCCCTAATCGTAATCATTTTGTTAGTCAAAGCCGATAGTATTCCCACTTCGTGGTTCACATATATAAAGAAAAATGTTTTTCAGAAGCCCTCGCATCTCGGTCGTATATCGAACAGGACCAGGGTCTTCCGTGGAAGAAAAGAGATCCCACGAGCTTGTAGAATTTAACTGTTCAACAAGACACGCACTCATTCGGAACACGTGACATCAGTCTTTTCTGGAAGCAAACACTTTTGCAGTCTTTTATTGCGTCACACAGCGCCACCTACCTGGAATTAGTCAAATGTGACAGCCCTGTTTTTGAATCATTTTCATGGGTTCGATAGCCGCCTGAACTAAGTATGGACATTTATTACAATACCAGTCCTTACATTTTATGTGCCAGTGTGGTATAAGAACGACGAAACTGAACCAAGCTAATTGTTGAACCGACATCATCGTTTTAGGACAATACTTCGTCTTCAGAACTGTACTGTTAGTATATTTAGCAAGCTTTAGTCTGCACGTTACTTGCCTGTAGTCGCTCCCCAAACGGCACTCGCTGGACTATAGCGACGTCTCCTCGTTTGTCATAAAACGCGAGAAACATGGGTTGATCTAAGTTTTTCTTCATCTCCTTTTACTATTGTTAACAATCTTTATAACCACTTGGGTTTCTCTCATTAAAGAAATTAACAAAATCTCACCACAACTTGTCTTTCTGTTGCATTGCCCTTTATCTCAGGTTTTCGCTTGCTTGAGTTGCCGATGAAGCTCTTAAGCAAACAACAAGCAAATAAATAAATAAATAAATAAATAAATCCAGATTCTGTGAAATAAAGTTTGCTTCTTTAGTAGATCTTGATATTTCGATCTGTTATGCTGAATTATCAAATATTATGAGCGCACGTAGCCGGCAGCTTGAAAGAGCCACAGGGCAGAGAGTGTGTGCATGGTGACCAAATGAGTTCCACCGCCGTTGGGTGTTCTGTATTCTAAAGCAGGCCTAACTGCTAACTGCTGCTAACGTATAAATGCTGCCAGAATAATTACTTTACTCGGACAGCCTAATTAAGTACAGAACAAGTCCCGTTCCAGCGTTGTGGGGCGTCGTGCAGCAGGATTTGTTTCTTGGTTTGCTATGGAATAACTGAACAGTTTGAAACGGAGATCCAGTAGCGGTCGATGGTTATGGGATAAGTACAGTACACAGAAAGAAAGCAATAAAGCCAACAAGCAGGTAAAACACAACAAACAAACAAGCAAGCAAAGACTGACAGGCAGACAGGCAGACAGGCAGACAGGCAGACAGACAGACAGAAGGAGAAGGAAAGAATGATATTTCAATATTTTCTCGATGGCACGTTCAAGAAATGTCTCTAATTTCTTAACAGAACTACAACGTCAGTCGCTCGGGTGTCTTATCTCATTTCCTCACGATAAAGACCGCCTTGTTCCAACTTCAGCGTGAGATCTGGAACAATGAAAGTGCGACAGGTCTGAATCTTTTTAGACCCACCTACCTCTACACCAGGGCGTTACTGTTCGTCCATGTCTGGATGTGTTCTTTACAGGAGTGTAGTGTCTTTCGGTGTGGGTCCGGCCCTTCTGTGTGCAGCACGCGCCAAAGGAGCTGTGCTCCGTGCACGAGTCCAGGAAACACAAAGCAGTCATAAAGGCTTTCGCCAGCTCCTTTTGTTCCAGCTACGTGCATAGATGAAGTTTTTGTCCACCCTTTTATCCACGCCTGGCATACCCCTTTTGGTATAGGGTGAGTCGGCAGCTCGATAAGCTAATGAAACACTATCACACGCTAGAAAGGTGAAATTGTTTTAATAGTTGCATGGGCTTTTAAAGCACAAATCCACAAAGCCTGTGAGTGCGTGCATGATTACATGTGACCTCCTGGGTGGATGTGAGGGTGTGTACGCATGCATATATATATGTGTGTGTGTGTGTGTGGCGCGTGCGAGCGTGCGTTCATGTGTACTTGGGTTCGTATAAACGTGTAAAATCACACATACGCGCGCACGCGCACGCACACGCACGCACACGTACGCACACGCGCACATACAGGAGGGAGAAAGAAAGAGAAGGGGAGCGAGAGACGAAAGGGACAGGCTGACAGGCTGACAGACTGAGGCGACGCGGAGTGGAAGCTTTCTATTTAAATCTTACGAAGCTACTTTTTTTTTATTTCATCGTCTCAGGATTATCACTTTTATGAGACATTCACCTCATACTTGACAGTTTTCCTCGAAAGATTAATCCCCTGTTTTATCCGACCTCCCTTCCTGCAACGTGCGCTGGCCCCAACAAGGGGGTTCTCGTGGCAACGCCCAGGTTCTTGGGAGCGACACCTGACCGTTTCTCACTTACTCTCTAAGTTCCTGCCCATTAACTACAGCGGGTTCACTGCATTGTTGGGGCAGCCTCTTAATGTTAGAAACTATAAAAAATGATATCTTCAGTAAAGGCAGCCAGTAAGCGACTGCAGGTCATGTGCAAAGATGCACTTTACGCGGAAGTGTATTAGACAACGCTGTATTCAAGATACGAACTTTTATAAGAATATAAATCGAATATCTTCAGAGATGCAGATTTCTGTAAAGAAAAGATATTTTTAAATCACTGCTCCTTGGGAAGTGTACACTCGGAACACATGATGAAATTGAACATCAGCATTTTGGGACGTCATCTCGTCTTCACTGGAAATGGAGTCCAAACACAATAATGAAAACAAAATAAGAAAACCACAGATAAAAAATCAGATAGATCTTGAAAGTAGAATTGGCTATTATAAATCAACAAAACACTAAAGAGCAATAGAGACAAATAAATAAGAAATGAAAGAGAAAGAAAACAAACAAAAATAGCAAATCAACGAACGAACGACATGTTTCTTCTTTACAGTGCAGTAACCGTGTATAGTGAAAGACCACATAATTTGCATAGATGAGATTAATTTCAATTCCTTTTTTTCAGTTTTATCTTTGTTTTTCTTTGGGGGGGGGGGTTGATGATAGTGCGAGTGCTGTTTCTATCTTAGAAAAGAAGCAATACTCCCAAAATGTTGACGTACCCACCCCTTTCTTAACACATTTTTGGCTGAGATCGTTGCTGAATGCCTCCCCCACCCTCCGAACCTCCAACAAACACACACCCACACTTTTTAACAAAGCGTACGACAGCTATAACTTGCCCCAGCTCATACATGGCCAGTGTGCTGTGCAGCTGCCTCAACAGTTAGAAAGCCGGCCGTGTAAGTCAAAGCACGTGGATAATCAGAACTATGTCGAAGCATTATGTTGGGCATCAATGAGTTAACATTTAATTTGAGTCCCCGCCCAGGCTTGTCTTTAAGTACACCACGCATTAGGCTACAGTACAAATGCGCCGAATTTTCAAACTGAAGAGAGATACAGTACGCGCGTTATTGTACTAGTTAGTATAGAGCATGAAATAATGTGATTAGCAATATGCAGGCAGTTTGCATCAACTACTGGGAACCGTGAGAGTTTTAATCAGAAGAAAGGATTTCATGGAGAGAGAAGAAAAATCAAGACAAGGGGTCTCAGGCATGGTATCTTAGTGAAAGGGAAACTTTGGAGAACAGTGTTCGTCTGACATGTAGCAATTCTATGCCCAAGACAGGCAAGAGGCAGAATCTCCGTCTCGCTTACAGATCCATCAGCCCACCCAGTTTTCATCTCTCCCCTCGCGTTTGCACGTACACACACACGTACGCACACATACATACACACTAGCGCTCGGGTGAGTGGCCCGGACCACCCCCCACTCCTGTCACTGATATATAAAACTATTGATATCAACACGATTTATTCATTTGACCCGGGTATCAGAGCAGTCCTAATGTACTCTCCAAGCCGATCTCTCAACGCTGCTTTCTACTTAAAAAAAAGCAGTTGCTTACTTGCATGAAGAAAGCCAGAGGAGCAAGCCCCCTATCCCTTTGATATAAGCCGCCTTCGTGTGGGGTCCTAACCGGGGTATGCCGACACCAGGTTATAAAACTGGGATTGGCGGTGAGAGCCAACTGCCGACACAACCACTGGCCACATCATGACCTGTGCTCATAGCACAGAAGGCAATAGCGACAGATGAGAACGGGCACAGAAATCTAGGACCACTAGTAGATTCTACAAAACTCAGCCATCAAAGTAGTTCTGCTGTGTTTGCTGAACCGTCATGCTACGTTGTTCATTGTTGTCTGGGGAGTCTTTTTTCGAGATGCTGACAAAACACATTCTAAAAACAACCACTAACAAAGCATAAGGTTTTTTCCACAAAATTGTAGGTGAATACTTATTCATGTACATAATGCTCTAAAATAATCTGTATCAATACAATTGTCAGATCGCGTCTGTTTAGTTCAGTTTGATGGGAAATATTGTCTCCAGATCAGTTTAGCTGCGTACAATATTTTGTAGACTTTGTGTTTTCTGACAGCACTTTCACACAACACTTGTTAGAGAAAGCTTTAAAGTTAACTTTTTAAGCCTCACTTTGTGTAGTGCGTTGGTGCATGTCTTTGTGCATCTGTGTGGGTGTGCACCCTTCTTGTTGAACAATATGCACTAATCATTTCTGGCAAAACTGCAAGCTAATCGGGTCAGTAAACAGGATTTATGCAGAAGTTACAGAACTACACGAGAACGTTTCTTGGTCATTTTATTTATTTATGGGGGGGGGGGGGTACTTGCAAGACTTCATTGAATTATAGAGTGTGTAAATGTGACCTCTGACCCTTACTGCTCATGGACTAGTTAAGCATACAAGTGAAAATAATCCATAAAACTCACGATAACCCATTATGTACACATAATATATATATAACAAGTAAATAATTTTTAGATAGGAAAAAACAGTGTGGATAAAAAAGAGGAGGAAAAAATTCCTTGGTAGGAAATCTTTTCCTTACCCCTTTATCAGTCCCTTCTAACAACCCTATTATTTTCTCTCTCTCTCTCTCTCTGGGTGTGGGAGTGTGTGCGCTTTGCGTGCATGTGCATGTGTGGGCGTGCACGTGTGTTTTTTGTTTTCTTGTTGGAGTGCTGTGTTATGCGTTTCTGAACTGTTTATGTATCTCTGTAAATGTGTCTGTACGCGTGCCCTTGAATGAGTGTGCAAGTGTTTACGTGCACACACCCCCACTTAAGCACATCTGTATGTGCCATCGCGTAACGTGGTAACCAGTATTTCCATTTAGCTATATTTAGCACTTATCCGTGCGATGCTTACATCTGTGTATTCTTGTGCCTATTTATCATTCAGTATGAACCAAATGAAATTCTCCCATTCTGTCACAGGTTCAAATGTTTAAAAGGAAAACGTCATATCAAGTTTTTTTTAATCAGCTGATGTCATTTCTCAAAGCCTTATCCTCTACATGTCTGATTACTAACTGAAAACATCAGATAAAGAATAATGTACGACTACACATTTGGAGATATGAATGATGTATGACCAGATGATGAAATGGAAAGCAGGTAAGTTCAATCGACTCCTTTTTCAGAACATTTTTTTATCTCTTACGTCAGAATCAGTTCACATACCTGGAGTAGAACAGAAGATCTGGCGAGAGACGAACCATCCGCTGTGCTCTTGAAAATTCCAACTCGGCGATACACGACATGGAGCTGGGGGAGGCAAGGGGAGTGCACTGTGAATCCCGCGCTGTGCAAGACTGGGACAGCCAGCCAACTGCAGTCGTGCGCGGCCGAGTAAACAAAGGTTATCTCCCTTAGACCATCTCCCTTCTCGGAGTGTTGGGGGTCCTGTAGGGATCTATCAATACTATGGCCAGCCTGCAGGAGAGTATTAGTTTGGCCGTTTGTGTGGCTGGCCGGTTTGTTTACATTCATTTTTTGACTCAGGTTCGGACTTATCAGAGGGAAAGTTAAAGGATGTTTCCTCCAAGTCTTATGGGGGAGAGTGTTGCTCTACGGATTTAGGAGGAGGTGGTAAACGGGGGTGAGGGTATATGCACGAGAGCGGACGTGCGCGGGTGCATGTGCACGTGACATAAACGGCAGATAGGTGTGGTCATATAGGTGTGTGCTCAGAGGTGCTGATTCAACGCTGAAAGCCATTTCAGAACTTTGTCCGGTCAGAGAACTTAGTCAAGTCTGACCCAATAAATGCTAGCATGTGCCAAAGAAATATCATGTTTGCCTTTTTTTACTGTGCGTACGCCCGACTAATGACAGTGAAGATGACAGGCTTTTTATCCGATTAAAGTCGCCCGCTAAGAAGGATGTGGACGGATTTAAGGAAGATAATATCGAAAGGAGGTCATTAAAAGGAAAGAACAGAACAGCCAGATCGTCAGAAAGAAGACATTTGAAATGACATTTTCATTTTAAAGCCTCTGTGAACTTTTCCTTCTCACTCGATACGCAAATCCACTGCAACAAAATTCCACATATAATACGAAACTCTAATAACAAAAATTTGCCCATCATATTTGGCTATTCTTTCAGTGCACCAACCTTTTGGAGGACACAAATACGCTAACATTAAAACTTTTCTTTCGCGTCATTTAGTAAAGGTTATGTTAGAGGAATAATGTTAGATAAAGTCTGCTTAGACTTAATACAGGTTTTCTATCTGTACTTTCCAGAGACTGTGGAATTATTATACAAAGACTAAAAGTTTTGTCCGCAAACGCTTTTCATACCGCGCCTTCAGAGATCTTTTGATTTTGTCTCACGTGTCAGATGAGACATACACATCTTAATTTTCTGCGCATCACTTTCGCATTTGTCCTTCACACAACCATTTTCGAACATATTTTTCCAAATGTAATTTACAATCCTGCTGGCCTTAAAACTGCGTTTTCACCTTTTGATTGCCTCGCAAATTTTGTCCAATGTTTTTTCAAGAATATTTTCAAGGTTCTGTCGTGTATACTGTTGGTTTGTTTCATTAGGGGTCATGTTTTCGTCCAAGGAACCAGTCTTTTCAATGCTTTCATCTCCAGCCAGCCAGACCCAGCGACCTGCGCGTCTGATTTCGTCCTTAACTCAGACGACAGTAATCGAAAAATTCCACGTACAACTGGTTGGTGGCAAAACTACTTGGAAAACGGATCTGAGCAATTGTCACGCCTGGATCGAAAATAAACACTGCACCAGGAACGAACAAGATTGCTTCGGTGAAAGAAATTGTTTCACGACCAATCAGTTGGACGATTTTTTGTAAGCACTGACCTAATAAAACTTCTTGTCAAGGCCATTAGAGCAATTATTTATGTCAAGAGTTTTATTTGGTTGTGTGAGCAGAAACATTGTCAAGAAAGAAAGGCTAAGTCGGAACAAGATGAACTCATTCAAGAACTCCAATTTCTCGTTGTGAGGAAACAAGAGTCAAATGCAAAGCAACAAGACCACCACCCACCCACCCACCCCCACTCCCCCCCCAAAAAAAAACCACTTCAAAATATTCCGAACACTCATACATTGACATAAACAACTGGGCACAAGAGGTCGACATATCCGGGACAAAAATCCGCCAACAGAGGGACTCAGTGCGCGCGCGAGCTCACGTATCTGTGTGGATGCTAATCTGTGCACGTTTCAGCAAGTGCGTGTGGGTATAAGTGCACAGGTGCTTTAATTGCATGTGTGCGGGTGCATGCCTGCACTTGTTTGTGTGTGTAGGCGCACGTGCGCTCTTGTGCATGTGTGAGTGTATGTGTGCGCTGATTACACTTGGAGCACTTATCAATGACCAAATGATCCTCAAGTAATTGTTGGAATAAGTGCGCGTGCACTCTCGCATCCTTGAAATGCAAGAAAGAGAGAGAGATGTTACGAAATATTCCTCTGAAATGTTTACTTACTTGACCACTTCACTGATTGCTCTAACAACAGCAATGCTATGCTAGTAAATTATATACTGACTTCATAACATAATTTTTGGCACTTATTATTTTCGTGTTTTACTTTCAGTACTTATTTTGATTTTTGAAAGCTTACTGTTTCTTACTTGCGTTTGCCGTGATTTTCATCAGTCACCAGTGCTGAGAGAAAGAGACCGGAAGCAAAGCACGAAAATAAACTTGTCGTCTGGTGTGGACGACATCCATAGGCTAGCGGAGACTCCCTCAAGTCTCAGAACAAACATGGAATTCGAATTATCGATTTCGTTCAGTAGGCTGGAGGCTAATTTAACGAGAAAAAAATTCTTTTGGGTCATCTGTTGATGCAAACATCAATGTGCCTGACCTACCTAATGTTTCCAAATCAACACGACATCAATCATGTTAATGCACTTTTCTAAGTGTGCCTTCACGCAAGGGCGTCCTTGTTTGTTTCAAGCTATTGTGGGTTTAAAAGGTGTAGCACGCACGCTCGATATGTCTCGTGATAGTTTGAGGTGGATTAGGGCACCTTCCACCTCAAACTATCACACGAGTTAATGGGAGGGGAGTGGGTTCGTGAGATGTTCACAGTATAAAATTATGAAAGCACGGGAAGATATACTCGATACATTTGCTAATCTATTATGTGACAGTTCACTAACATGATATTGTAGAAAGTTGCTTAACTTTAAATGACAGCTACACTGATATGATATTATGGTTAGCTGGTTCACGTTTTAAGCGACAGTGATACTGAGATGATACTGTGGCTACAGATTGCTACATTTTAGCTCCATTGTACTGACAGGTTATCATAGATGCATACAATAGCTGTATTTTAACTGACCAATGACAGTTATACTGACATTATATCATAGATACAGTTTATATATTTTAAATGACTATTTTACTGACACGATGTTGTGGCTAAAGTTCTTACACTTTAAATGACATTTAAATACTAATCTATAAAGAAAAGGTTAAGGACACAAACCAAGGTCTCAGTCCTTTAAAGGGGCACACGAAATTGTCTCAGCTGCGTATTAAGTTAAAATATAGAGTGACTTTGTAGAAAATTTGAAATTTGACTCAGTTATCGCTTTGAAAGCAACTGATCCCCGACAGGCGTCACCTCTGGTGCTCGCTGGGGACGCAGTTGTTATAATAAATTGCGAACTTACACTAATTACTATCACAGTATCAGGAAGAACAGCTCACTTCGTGTAACAAGGTGTTTCGCCAAACTTTGGGTGAGGTAGGCGGGATGGGTGGGCGGGATGCAAGCTATTTAACATGAATGCGTACGTGTGGGCACACACACGCGCACATACAGGCTCAAGGCCAGAAAAGCGCTTTCTGGCTCTCTCGTACACACAGAGACGCGCGTGCACGCGCGAGCACACATTGTCTCTAACGCACATCCACGCGAGGGCACACATCCACATGCACACACACGTACAAGCAGGCACGCACGCACAAGTGCGCAAAACACATTGTCAAATGCAAAAGCCACAGATTTCAAAATGAGTGCTAGATATGACAGCTGAGCGTGCTCGAATCTGAATGTCCTGTGGCTCCTTTTATATGAGAAATGCCCAATATGTCATCGAACTTAGATCACAGAGGGCGGGTGAAACCAGTTTAAACGGAATGTCGTCTACCTCTTGTGACGAGCTCAGAACTCAGGCACAATAAGTCACGATAGCAAGAGAGGGCTCGAGGTGAAACCGGCTTTTCTTTCTTCTTGTCTTCCTTCTTTACTTCATTCCTTCCTTTCTTCTTCCCTTCCTTCCTTCCTTCCTTCTTTCCTTCCTTCTTCGTTTCTTCCCTATTTTCTATCTTTCTTTCAAGTAGATCGGCACTGGCATTGATTCTATTTAGTGAAAACGACAAATACAAGACCGACCATTCTTCCAGAAATAAGCAACAAGACGCAACTTCTTGTAAGCAGAGAGAAAACATAATTTTAGTCCATCCTCGCTGTTTTTCAGTCATTACTAGGCAAGTTATTTATTCCGAAACAATAGCTTTATGTTTTCGGGTGGCAACGAGAGATTCTGTCATAGTGTAGTTTCATGGAGTTTGACGAGCCAGGGACACAATTTTCAGGCATGCGTACTTGTATGTATGTGCTGTCTTGCGTGTCTGCTTACATGTGCGCGTGTTTTTGCTTGCATGTACGCGTGTTTTACCAGCATGGCTGTAAAAAATGAAGCAACCCCACTCGATCACTGTCACGCGTCACCCCTAGGTTTTACGCCTTCGCCTTGTGCGCCTGAATGTCCAAACTATGGCAGCGAGTTACTTGCCCCTGGACAGCCTTTTTGCCGCTCGTGTGTTCATAAAAAGTGGCGCGCGCCGTCTTTAATGCACAAATCATGTCTCCACCGCAAACTGTCCTCCTCTATCACCGCTTTATCGTCTGCACCGCCTATCAATCTCATCGCTGATTGAAAATGGCCACGATCAAGAGGACTCCTTCTCGTATGACTAAGGGAGAGAAGGCATAATGACCACAGACGAGGAAAAGTCGACAGATAAGGGTTCTCCCTCCCAGCGTGTTTATATCTCCCGACGCCGAGGCCCTGTCCACTGCCTCGGCCTAAAGGGTTTAGTAGGCCACACGCTGGCCTTTCATCCTGTACGGTTACCGGACGGGTGGCTCCACCCGAGGCTTTCAGGTTATTGTTCTGGAGACAAATGCACACACCTACAGTTGCGTCAGACGCCGTCGACGAGGACAAATTGCCCAGAAAGGACGCCCGCATCGTAGTCAGTCAGCCACACTTACATTTTAATCAACGTCGCATCTCCAGTCTCCTGTCTCCTACGACCTCGAAAATTGGCGGTTTGAACACGCACCCCTAAAGTGGTTTGAACTCCAATGGGACAAAATTGCGCGGTTTTCTTTTGAATGAAATGTTACTCAGTCCCTCAGGATCTGGGTTGACCTCTTTAATTAACTGTCGTGCAAAACGGGCCTACCCTTGCGTCCCTGAAACACACACTAGTCAATAAATCACCGTGAGGGTTTTCCGGGAACTTTCGAAGACCACATGAACTTGCTGCGTGCTTACAGAGTGTTAAATGTAACAGTCAAATATGACTTGCTAGGTTACTTTTTAAAGTGTCGGATAATTGGAAAGGTCAGGTATTTTCTACGGGGCTTTTGGCGATGTACAAAGCGAGGAGATTTTAGTATATAAAAGCATCCCTACTCTCTCGCCTCTCCCTTCCTCTCTCTACTCCCCACCTCCACCATCAACTGTCTCATATGCACACATGCTAATAAAAGAAGAAATGATCAAAGGTAATGAAAAAGACATAACCTCACAGACCACCCCTTAGATGCCTTTCGTCCCTGGCCTGGCCTTGCTGAACGACTTGATGAAAGGACGTCAGGTCAGCGTGGCAAAGGCTGGAGCCACTGGCTAGATGGCACGTGCACAACTGGGCAAAGATGGTGCAAACATGTAGCATCTCTTTCGTTATAACGAAAGCAGCAGCTGAGTGGACGACAAGATAGATGGATGGTTCGAAGGAGAGGAGGTAAAAAATGGGAAGAACGTGGTTGTCATTTTTTTTCCACTCATTTCCTGTCTCTATTCCCCTGTGCTCGCCTCTGTGCGTGCGTGCGTGTGTGCGTGCGTGCGTGAGTACATGCGTGGGCACATGCTTTATCTGTGTGTGTGTGTGTGCGCGCGCGCGTGTGTGTGTGTGTGTGCGTGAGGGTGTGTGCGTGTTTGTGTGTGTAGTAATTTACTTAAGAGTGCGTGAAAAATAATGACTTATAGACACCTATACAGAGCGAACGAGCATGCGCGCGAGACAGTGACAGACAAGAGGACAGAACAGGAAGGATAGAGGAAAGGAGATAAGGTGGGTTTTTTGGAGAGGAAGAAGAAAGAGGGTAGAGGGAGAGATGACATCAACGTAAGTGTTAGACTGCAGCTTAAAAAATCTGGCGCCCACTTTCATTCTGTTCGACGAACCATCCTTACAAAAAGTCACATTCTTTTACCAGAGACTGATAATCTGCTACATGGCAATAAACAGGATCCATAGGACCTGTTTGAACACCAGGAGGGAAATAGTAAACTATATCCCCCCCCCCTCCTCGTCCACACACACACACACACAATGGCCTCTTGCGATGTTCGTAAGTGGAAACGGCAGGGTGAGTTAAAGAGTGGCGGAGCTGAAGCCTTAAAAACGAGGTAACTCCAGGAAATAAATTAATTACCAGGACTAGATCGGTGTGGAATTAAAAGCAGAAAACCTAAGATGCGAGAAAGGACAGGGTTAGCCTCGCAGAGTCTGCGAGAGTTCGTCTGTGAGTACCTGCCAGGAGCAAGATCTTGGAACGGGGTGAGCTCATAAAACTGTGAATCAGGCTGGGTGGCAAGCGGGTGTAAAATTTGTTCTGATAGCTCTGTTAATAAATTGTTTTTAATGCGCTTCTTCCTATCGCTGCTGTTGACGCAGCGCTCTAAGCTATCACGCCTGTCGCCAGCAGGATGCTGAGGGAGAGGAAGGAGAGATCGGCGGGAGGGGGTGCAAGCGAGATCTCTAGACCTTCACGTGAGATTCGTGCAGCAACAAGTCCCAGGAAAAAGCTAGAAGACAGTCAGAATCAGACGAATATGAAATATGGCATTAATTTAATGTTAAGTTTGTATCTCAAGGTTTATTGCCACCAGAAGGATTTCGAGATATTGCCGGAATGTGAAAGCTAATGACAGATTTGCAAACGAAGTAGCACTGTTGTAGTAGGACTGTGATATACTGATTTGTGTTCAAACTTATCCATCGTGACAGATGTTGTAAACTCTGAAGACGGCCAGCCTCTTGTGTGCAACAGCAGGATCTGCAGTGAAATGCTTCTGACATTTTTGTTTGGAGGGACGGGAATATCGCAGCTTTGTTATAACTTCACGATGACCAGATTAGGATGCTTTACGTGGAAATACTTGTACAAAGGGACCGCCTTAATAAGATCACTGTTAGAAATGACTACTGTGGCAAAGCAATGAATAGAGACTAGTTTGTGGAAAGAAAGAAAGAAAGAAAGAAAGAAAGAAAGAAAGAAAGAAAGAAAGAAAGAAAGAAAGAAAGAAAGAAAGAAAGAAAGGCGATGTTCTTGTTGAAGATATGATTATCAAAGGAGCTTGTGCTGCGGTATGGTACAGACAGCAGACCCTGAAATTAGTTTTTATGTATGGGACCATATGGCGACGTGGCCGTGAATCACAGTCTGGTAGACTTACCTTGCTACGAAAGTTTTGTTATAACTTCGGAGGTATTAAGATATGGCCATTGACGATTGTTTCTTTTTGAGATATCCCACGCTTAGAGTGTGTGTATTGGTTACAGTATTTTTTAACAATTGCAGTGTAAGCATATGTCTGTATGTATCCGTCTGTCCGTCAGGAATTGTGGGTGTGCGTTTTAGGTCATGCGTGTATTCGTCCACGTGTATACTTGCGCAGGCACACGCGTGTATCAACAACAAGCTTTTCCTTACATTATAACGTTGCAACACTTTCATATTTTTAGCAAATGATCGATCTGCCACGTGTACAAGCTCAAATCAGCCATTGGCCTTCCCCTTAATTCCCCTCAGTGACGGACGGAACACGATATTGATATTTTAACAAATGCACCTAATTATCTTTCATATCCTCAACATATTCTCTTCAATGCGCTAATCGCCCATTGACGTGTGTATAATTTATTCAATCAGAACTGCCAGTGTGCTATTCAGAGTAATTCAGAAATGTTTATAGTTGAGAACATCTTTCACCACTTAACACTCTTAATATACCCCTATCGACAACGATGGGTGAGACGCATAATTTATTTAATATTTCCATGGGAAGTCCAGCACTTGACTGAGAAGTTATTCAGTGTCTCTATTTCTAGAGTTGCGTATGACAGGCTAATATTTAATACCCTCCTTTTAACTATTATGCCCGCGAGAAAATGCAAATATTAACCTCATTTCAAGTCTCCACTTACACGGAGCTTGCCATTTCCATTTCACAACATTTATTTTATATAATACACTTTCTTGTTCGCCCCCCTCCCACCTTTCGCCCCGAGGTGTCAAGGGTGAGATGCTCTCAGAAGCTGTCGGCTGCAGTCCGAGAGCTATTAACCTGCTTCCATCTGTGACCTCACCGGTGGTTACTGTGTGTGGCTCTGTTACTAGAGAACTAAAAATAAAATCTCCGACCTTGCTGCTATCCTTCCCTTATACCAGGGGCGCATGCTCCAGAATAATGTAAACACTCCTTTATAATTGTTCCTGTACTCTCCTCACCAAGACATCCCTGATTGTCCACTTATACACGCCATCACGCCCAGGTTCTATGATGATGAAGTCCAGGGTCTATGATGATGAAGTCCAGGTTCTATGATGATGAAGTCCAGGTTCTATGATGATGAAGTCCAGGGTCTATGATGATGAAGTCCAGGTTCTATGATGATGAAGTCCAGGGTCTATGATGATGAAGTCCAGGTTCTATGATGATGAAGTCCAGGTTCTATGATGATGAAGTCCAGGTGCCATCAAAGTCATAACATCCCTCATGCGCCAGTCGACTCAGAAACTCATAACATCACTTTTCAGACACATGTATTCTATGAAAGACAAAGCTATATATATATTACATAATTCTTATAATGTGTCTGATGGGATAAATAGTCCACATATCCCCCAAACCTGCTCAGAACAGTCGAATATTTGAAATGCACAGCATTACTTTGACGGGAATAAAAGACTAAAACAGGGCAAGTGACAACTGTTTTAACACATTTCTGTCTTCGGTGAATAGCTTTTATTTTAGTTCATTTCATATTCTCAGATTAAGCAAATCTTTCATGTCCCTTATGTTGGGTTTTTTTTTCACTATAAGACGGTGTCACGGTTGTTTGTTTGTTTTGGTTTTTATTCTTTTTTTTTTTTTAGTGTAGAACAAATAATTTGTATCGTAGACAAGGTTATAATTAATTCGGAAACTCCTATTTCGCCTTCTTTGATTTAAACTACTACTGGAACTCTTGTACGTTTGTTCTGCTCTAGGATTTGACTGTTATATTGTAATGTAAGGCTTTGTCTGGGCCGATTAGATAAATAATTGTAAGGCTAGGCAGACAGAGAGAGAGATCCACTCACCCCACCCCCACCCCTATCCCCACACAGATATATATATATAGAGAGAGAGATGAATAAGAACACAACATAAGCGGAAGAAACACAGATATTTCAGTTGTGCACATTGATTCTTACGGTGACACACACGGAACCCGAGATCCATCCTAGTAAAGTCTACACGATCCACACTTCTCATCTCCACGTCGGAGTGTAACATTTAGAAGACAGCTTTCGCTATTTTTTAAAAAATATTTACAGGCTGCATGAAAACAGCCTGTCTGTTCTTTATTTTTAACTCAGGGATCATCGTGATTGTGTTTGTGCGATAGCTGTAGTTCTTATTCTGAAAAATTCTTCATATTCCTCTTGGAATAATAAAAAATGATTGTTTTGTGTCTAAGTGCCGAACATCAAACTATAAAGAGAAAACACGAGGAATAAGCGTACCACTTGTTAGAAGAAATTTAATTAATTCAATTAAGTAATGTTAGTGGAGGTGAGGTAAGAGAGGTTATATATTCTTGGCTTGGTATAATGCTTGGTATGCCGCATAATTACCGCTGTTTGCATGCTTACTTCCGTTGGTGAGTATTAATTGAAAATTGTACGCGTTTCCCACTTCCTATAAACTGCCAAATGTTTTATTTCAGCCTTGAAAGTATTCACTTTTAAATCATCGTTCCAAAAGCTTTTTTTAAAAACTTCTTAGACACTCCGGAGTTTTGTCAGAACACAACAACTATATACTTGCTCTGAAGCCATCACTTTGTGTCAGTTTGTTCAGCATTATTGCCTCTATGGCATTTGCATGACCACTCATCCCTTCACCGTTAAATTCAGTTCGAAAATCAGGCAAAGAATTGGTTGGCTGCTCGTTGGTTGCTTTGCATGAAGCTGTGTAGAATCACTCAAATGCGAATCGAGTTAATGTATAAACAATTATATTTAATCTTAGTTTTCTTATGTTTGAATTAGTAAAGACTTAGCATTATTGGCAACTGCTGCTCTGAAAAATCATTTCTTCATTTAAAGAACCTTCATTTTTTTCAACATCTTTCACTTAGTCAAAATATCTAATTACCAATCTGTTGTACACTTCTAATAAAGGGCTTCATGCTTTAACTACTTGACGAAATGTTTTTAAAATATTCAAAATTGTATTTAAAATTTTAAAACTGAATACCCGAGGTCGATCGATCGATCGATCCATCCATCCATCCATTCATCAGTCAATCAATCAACCAATGACCTTCACTGTCTCTTTCATTTCACGGCGGTTTCTTGGTCAGACAAAGAAGCGAGCGCTGCAGTAAGGACGTCTTGTCACAATAACCTGAACAAAAGTTGCGGGCAGTTCACTAGCGACGGACACTAACCCCCGAACGGACATTAAAAAAGAGCACACGCCGTCTCTTATGATCTCCAAGACTTTATAGAAGCACTAAAAGGGTGATCACCCGCTTCAGCGTCCTCGAGTGGTGTCCCCCTTGCCGCTTTGATCAGCGAGTGGGACGGGTCACGTGGTGGACTTAAAGAGACTGCCTTGGTGGCGCGCGAACATCGCGTCGTGACAGTGACGGCGCGATTACACTGGGCGCAAAGAAGAGTCGACCTTGCTCGACTTTTGCTGTCTCGTTTTTTCTCGGGACGCAGCGAAGACGAGAGACAGCGAGTGGACAGCGGGAACGCCATCCCAGCGCCAAGCGGATCAGACATTGATGACTCTCCATTCACAAGAACAATTGGCGATTTCCCAGCAAATAAATATCTCTGTTCTTTCTTCCCTTTTTACTCGGGCCAGTCCTCATTCCCTGATGTTTCCCACACACTGTATTTCACTTGCCCGTGATTCATAGGTATGTGGGGCACATATCTGTCAAAAAGTATATTCTTCTGTGGGCTTCACACTGTTTCGGGACAGCGCAGTCGAGAATAAATAATAATAATAATAATAATAATAATAATAACAATAATAATAAATCAGTCTGGGGTAGCGAATTGTGGCTGAAAAATTCGTTACACCTTTCCTTATCGTCGTTCTTACCACAGGATTTACTTAACTTCTGCATCAGTCGTTGTTTGTTTAAACCCTCCCACCTCACCCCACCCCGATCTTCCACAATCGTTGTCAACGAACCACGTGACACATTCGTTTCACCCATGGTAATTCCTCGTCACTCTCAGTAGCGTAAACACAGTGGTAAAGCACTTGTCGCCAAGACAAGGACGAAATTTAAACTCGAAAGAGCAATCACCAATTTCCCAGTCAGCAGAGCTCAGAAACTTCCTTGCGTTTGTTTGTTTTCTTTTCCTGCTGGGTGCTAGCTCAGTGCAAGAAACAACTCCGATTACCTCTTTGTACCTCCAAAATTAGTCTAAAAGAGTGAGTAACCCCGGGAGTACTTTTGTGAACTGATCACGCCCTCATATCACCTCACACACAAAGTGACATACATGTTACTGGTCATTGTGAAAAGCGTGAGAAAGGGTTACCGTTCATGGTGACTTACGTAAAGGCAAGCGGTAGCAGCATTCGTGAGAAGATTTCACTGCTTGGTAAAATGGTACTTGAAGGAGAAGTGTATGCAGCGCTGGGTACAATGCAGATTTAGGGTCTCATGGACAACGAATAGTCCAGAATCTTCCATTAACTGTGTATTTTGCCTTAACATCGTCCTACGGGTCTAAGCGGGTAGGCTGGTTGGTTGGCTGGCTTGTTAGCTTAGTGCTCAGCGTTTAGTCAGCAACAAAGGTTATATGATCACGGGGGAAGGGGGGCAAGACCGTTATTGAAGAGAAGGAAGGAAGACCAAACCAGAGCCCGGAGACCGGAGGACCCCAGCCCTCTCCCGACTACCAGCCCTGTAAACAACCAAGTGCCAGATGGAAAGGCAGTACCATTGGCGGACACAGGTTCCGAGCCCACCACCCTCTGTATCGGTGGCTAGCACTTTACCGCCATTCCTTTCTGCCTTGCTTGGTTGACTGGCTGTCTTGCTGGCTAGCTGGCTAGCTGGCTGGGTGGTAAATTCGGAGAGAAAGTGTTTTCAGCTCGCTTTGGATGCAGTGTAGGATAGAGGTGGAATTACTTTAAGCACCGCCAAACTGACAGGAATAGCAGAGGCACTTTCATACCATTTGCTCACCCCTAACGCGGCATTTGAGGGCTTTCGGGCCAGTTCATAGCTCGTCGCCCGTTCTTAAAGGTGGCTTTAACTCTTGTGTGTCTATTCTTCAGAAGTAAGAGGTATTTGAATTTACAACTTATTTACAATCAATTATGCACCCTAGCACAACCGCGCAACATGCAATGCACTTGTTGACTCATCGTCATACATGTGCTATATGCACGCACACTCAATTTTTTAATCTATCATTAATAACTTTGCTAAAATCTAGTAAGCTGCCAATGAATTGTTATGCAATTACAATTAAACGATTTTCTGTAGGTTATTGCATTTGGTCGTTTACCCTGTGCATTTTAAATGCAGATTTATGAATGGAAAAAATTAAGCGACAAGTGCTCGTGAGACCCAATCATGGAATGGGGATGCACTGGGGTTCCACTTTACTACTGTCCATAAAATTGCCCAGACATATCACAGAACGAATGCGTCAGAAGGAGATTCTGAGATTTGGGAAAGAACGTATGAAAATGCATGCACTCCATCCAGTGATTCTTCCTTGATTTACTTTTGTACATGGTGAATTGCTTCCTCTGCATGCCGTCTTGTTTTCTCGCGCTTTTCTTTTCTACGGGTTAATCTTAGTGGCTTGCGTTTTTGAGGTTACCTTTAGCTCGTGCATCGTGCAGAGCGTCAAGTTGAGGGCGTTGGGGAGTTTGGCAAAATGTAAAATGGAGAATGCGGTCCCCGTACCGGAATCTGGAGCTGGCTGCCGCTGGCTGCTTGCGTGCAGGTTGCCTAATGGACCAATTCCAGTGAAGAGGAGATAACACGTTTATTGCAGACCACACACAGTGGAGGTGGAAAAGTAGGGTTCTCGTGGTAGAGTCGAGAGATGGAGAGAACGGTCTCGTTCAGGCTCCGCAAAGGGTGCAAAAGTAAAAGCGTCGCTTGTTGCCGTGTGCTTCCTTTCGGCCGAAAAGCTCCCCCACGAAGGAGAGGGGGAAGTACTCCGGAAATGCCGTTTCTCAGTGACGTATGTTGAACTGAGTCCGCTTCAGCAATGAACCGCAATAGATTCTGAGCAGTGTGGTAGGCTTACCATTCTGGATCGCGGATAGAATGGAATAGAATAGAAGGAAGAACTAAAGCAGATCTGAAGCAGAGAGAAGAGATCGTGTTAGTAACAAAGTTGGGAGTCCATCTGGTTTGTCTGTTGCCGATCGCTGTATATAAAATCGCTGGATTGGGAGGGAGGGTGGGACAGGCTTTACGTCGTTGTCCAGATATACATTAGTACATCCTCTACACTGTCTCGCTCCGCCATCAGCTCCCCTCACCCTGATACACTTCTACTAGAGACATTCGGCCAGAAATAGAGTTATGGCACGTTCCCTTGGACTTAACAACGTCTTTAACCCGCACATTACGTACAAAATACTATCCAAATCGTCTTCAACAGTCAACACCACATCAATATATTTCAGAAGAAGCCTGATTGTCTTCAACTTTCCTCCTGCTTTGGAGTCATGCTAAAATGTTCTTTTATATCTTCTGTTCCCATTCAGTTTTTCTACCCATGCATAGAAACGTATGGATTTATTGTTTTCTTTCGTATCGCGGGCATTATGAACACGTGTGCACTTCTGCATGAATACTTAGAGGGAAAGAGTGTTGGCCCCGCTTGTGCATATGTTAATGCCAGTATTTCGCTTACAGCTTTTGCGCGTATTTATAGTCGCTTTAGGCATATCGGAATACTCCTGTCGCAGGAGTCTGGAAAAGCCACACACCCCGCCTCTTCAGGTAGGATCCAGGTGTGCGGAAGCGGAATTGAACCTCCCTTTTAACTAGGCAGCGCTGACTACCCTGAGAAATTCGAAAGCAGGCGAGTCTGCCTCACATTTCCATCAAAGAATTGTGTGCGGACTTCACACATGCCGGCAGATCCCTACTTAAGTCAGCAGACGACGTTCTCTAACCATGTTGTTCGCCATCGGGGAAGTTCTTCAGCTGCGGTCAGTATATAAACTGGTCAAGGAGATGAAGCAAACGAACAAATGTTGGATTCTGTTCTTCTACCTGCCTTTTTGTCCTCAGAACGCAAAGTCCTCAACAGCTATTTTGGAGTATTCAACTTTTGCAGCATGGAGTCTACAAGGAAACGGGTGTCAGTGACCAAAATCAGAACACACGTACAGAAGGTTTCGGATCCAGACATCTAGTGAAAAAAATGCTGAAAGTAAAGCTAGATTCTTCTAGATTAAACGAGGCAGATGAAGATCAAAAAGTAAGCAAAGAATTAATTAAATGAAAGGTAAGACACAAGTTACAAGCTGAAGATATAACTAGACTGTCAGCGCAAGTAGTTCAAAGCTCAGAAAACAAAAACAGTAACAAGTTACAAGCTGAAGATATAACAGTACCTATACTGTCAGCGCAAGTAGTTCAAAGCTCAGAAAGCAAAAACAAAACCAGCAACAAAAATCCTCGGCTCGAAAATGAATCCTCAACCCTTTCTTCTAGGTTAGGAGTAACGAGGTTTGGACTTTCGAGTCAGGCAACAGACAGCCTTGGAATCCGTCTATGCAGGATGCATTATAATGCCAGAAATACACCTCCAGCCCCCATTGCAGCCACTGTGTCTTTTTGTTCTCATGTTGAGAGGAAGAGGCAGTTGTGTAACTTCTAGAGCGGAAGGAGATCCCTTTGAACTCAGGCGACAACTTCCCTTGTGGTGCGGGTTGAGTGATCAAACGCGTTCAATGCGACGTCGATGAGCCAATCAGCTAATCCGGACAGGGCTGACCGCCACCCAGCGAACGAAAACTCCATCGTCTGTCTGGACTGCTTGCGAAATCTTCAACATCAACGATGCTAATGACTCCTGAGCGCTTGATGATGAACAAGTACGTTGTTTAGTTAGTGTCTTACGGTTGTTTTGGGTTTTTTTGGGAGGGGGGGGGGCCTTTACCTTTGCTGGGCTGCATGGGGGCTCTGTTATCTCCTCTGCCGTCCTTAAGAGGGGTTGTAAGGGGATTAACTCTGTTCGTTTCACAGGCACCTTTATGTGTGGACAAGAAAAACTGATTGCCCACGCAAACTAGCTCCGATCTCCAAGCAAAATTGCTCTTTTTTATACATGTATAAAGAGGAAAAGAAAAAAATTGTTAAACTGTTTCTTTTAATCAAACTATTGTCATTTCTTTCTAGTTTTGATAAGGTTCTACTTGAGTGTCAGTTATATTTATACTGCGACTTCATTCGTTTCTGCTCCATCATAATTGCTGAAGACATGAATGTTTGTTTAGCATGCATATAAATGAATCTAAAGATATTTTAACGAAATACACTCTGCATAAGTCGTCATTAGTGCTAACGTGCAAGCACTACTTTAGAAGACATCAAAAATGTAGGTTATGTATAAAAATCACTGATATCCGCGATCACTTTAAATCATGTTTTAGCGGTTCAAGCTATAAACATCTGGTTGAAACAGTTGGTCGGTGCATCCCTTTCTTTGTGCCTGTCCGAATGTTCGTCTTTTCTTTTTGTTTGTGGCGTTATTTGTTGCTTGTTTGTTTGTATGTTTGTTTGCTTGCATCTTTTTATTTCTTTTGCTAGGCAGTGTTTTCGCTTCTTAATATCATGGTGGAGTTGGAAATGACTTATTTTGTTTTGGAAATAAGTTTGGCTTCATGGGTATCGTTTTTTTCCCTGCATGATGTTTAAGCAGATATAACTTTCTTAAATATATAATGTGTTTATCACACCCGATTCGGAAGAAAAAATGTAATAATTTATTTGAGGGAAAAAGCCGAGTGTTTTTATTTCGTTTTGAAAGGACTTTTGGGGAAATGAATAAAATTATCTTTCATTTCACTTCGGCTTATCTACTCCTAGATTTTCCATGCAGAAATTAAAATTTCTCTTTAACATGTATTCCACATTTCTTAAGAAATATATTTAAATTTATGATATAAAATCTCATTTGTAAATTCTCAACCATTCAAGAATCGATAGAAGTGGAATAAATTATTAAATCAAAATAATTTCCTACAAATTTACATAAATAAAAGGTGTTAAATAAATAAGTCATTAAGCATCGAGGTTCATCAGTGTTTACATCTCCAATTTGGTGATTAATTCTGCAAAATAAACCAAGAAACAAGCAATCATCAGAAACTTGTTAAATGACTGCCTGTGGTGCCCATACGAAATTTTCCACATTTTACATCTAACTCCCATTTCTTAATTCTGTTCTACTTAATGCGGACATTTCGCAAAACGTATATGTGTACACGAAATTTTGAACTGTCGAAAATCGGGGATTTAGCCAAGTGTTTCTGGTAAGTTCCTCGCTGTGTTTACAAGTGCGTGAGAACGATAGAGCCAAGAGTACGTTGTAGTTTACAAGAACGCTGATGCTGTACCTGTCAGTGCCCGGGATATTACAGAGGACATCTAATCCTCTTCTGCAAGCGAAGATCGTACAACAGTAAGATGGTGCACGTAACAATGACCCTGTAGTCAACGGTCCCAGATTGGGAGGATAATTGAAGGAAAACAATTTTTTCTAACATAAACGGCGAATAAAACGATTTGTGTATGCTGCACACTCACAGCCGTAAAACAAAATACAATAAACTTAAAAAAGCTTAATTACAACGTCCGATAATTGGAAATCTACAGAAAACGCAGTTTAGAAAAAGATAAACAGGGAAAATGTGTTTGTTTAAATACGAACTCTTTTGTTCTTGTAGGTCTGAAGTGATGGGATAAGCAGATAACACATGTGCTTTTTTTAGTCTTGGAAACTTAAAATAGAAAAAAGAGATTATACTAGGATAGACAACATGCACTGAAAAGGTCACAGGGATGCGGAACAGAGATCTCTAAAACCGAACATTAAACCAAACTTCAGGATCAGAACATTTACAAGGAATGCTCGTTCGTGGCAGAATATCACCCTCCACTACCCGAAGATATCTGTTCATGTAAAGAGGAAACGCGCGAACGCCTCTCGCATAAGCTGAAAGCCAGCCCAGAAACCGGTAATAATTAAACAAAGACCGACAAGTGGAGGTATCAAATCTTACGATGTTTGAAGACATTTCCTCGATCGTCTCATTCTGTTAGAAACGTATTTAAAAAATCCTGAGAACCAGATGAAATTACTGCACTACTGTATTGTCGTTGAAAAGTGGCAACTACCACTGCAGGGGCAATGACATTTTTCTTTTGAACCGATAGTTTCTGTGATTAATTAGAGATTATCGTTTATGCTATCTTAATTGTTGTCTCTACCATCTTGTCTATGACTTCGATAATCCCAGGAACTTGTCGGAGATTAATAAATATTCATTTTGAAATGCATATATATTCTGTTTGTTCCGGACTCTGGGATACCTCTTATTTCCTTACTCTTAGTTTGGGTTTTGCACGGGACCATTTGGACCTGGAAAGATCGAATTATAGCAGCGGCATAAGGAGAGAACGACTGCAATTACTTAAGCAGATTGATATTGTCATGTCTGCTTCACCTTGCTATTTGCCTAGACTGAGTTATCCACACATGTTCTTGGTTTAAATAGCCAACACACGATATCGTAAAGTACGTACTATTATCTGGCCTAGGTTGTAACGCCGGAGAAATTTAGGCAATCAGAAGGGTCGCCTGTCTCTCAAACCACGAATACACGTTGACCAAAAAGCAGTCAGCCCTCGTTACGGCTCTAGGCTTCTCGTTGGCTGTTAAGGATAAAACTAAAGGAAGATTTCCCAGTATTGAACAAAATACACTTCGCGGATACATTTAATAATTTATTTACTGCGCTTTCATGCACACAGATATCCTGCTTGCGAGATCTGTCTTTTTTTGTGTAAGCTATAGATGACAAACACTGTGCGGTCTCTGGCCTGTATGCAATAAATGTTTTTAACTTTTCTTTCGTGATCACATATACTTAAAGATGTCTTATCTCGAGTGTATATCACACAAGGTTTATGTCTTCAATGACCCTCTTTCATAAAAAAAATGTCGTTTGCAGCACTGTGTGTATGCAGTGCACTTATAACTGCTCGCTAGGCGCATAAAATCTGTCTTCTAGGAGAAGTGTGTTCGTTGAGCATGAAAAATAACCTGGGTAATATTTAGGCGTAACATGTATGACAGTGGATAAACTGTAGAGCACAAACATATATACAAACAGGATGGGTCTTTTTAGTTTGCCGATGTCATGTTTCTGGCATCAATTTGCAGAGTTTTTCACCATGTCTGTTTCTGTCCCTTTGCATACACAGTTATGAGACCAGCGCTTGGTGCCTTCTGGTGAGTGATCTGTCTCGCCGAATCTGCTAACGTCGTCTTGACATAAGCCAGTCAGTGTGTGTGCGTACTACGGGCATTGTGTTGCACGTGCCGCTGGCGCTTTGCCGATAGGATGCTGAAGTCGGACAGGGACAGGACAGGACGAGATAGGCATCAGAGAAAACGGACTCCGGGTGATTGCACGCGCTTTACGATGAAGTCATATGCATGATCAGAAAATTCAAGCAGCAAAGACATCCACATGCGCACGCACACCACATCACCAACCCCATCGCCGCCGCCGCCGCCGCCGCCGCCGCCACCACCACCAACACCACCACCAACACCACCACCACCACCAACACCAACACCAACACCAACACCAACACCAACACCACCAACACCACCACTACCACTCATGGCACGAGAACAACATGGGAAAGCGTTGCAGATTCATATTTGAGGACAATCATGCTCATATGTACACAGACACATTGAAGCAATAATAACCAACAGCAACAATACATGTCTCCATCAAGAGATTGGGTGAACTTTTGACTTATTATAAGACTTGTAAGAGTCCTCTCTCTCTCTCTCTCTCGACCCGTTGCATATTTACACTCTAGAAGACTTCGCTACCAAAGCCCGCAAGGCAGTGATGGAGATATTAAAAATAGTGTTTTGGCTATATGGTCGTTCTCCCTCTCTGTTTCAAGATGTTCGGCACACAAGTTCAACCTGTCTTACTATGCGGGCCAGAAATCTGGGGTCTGTGTCAGGACATTGTGTCAGAATCATTGAAAGGACCCACACGTTCTCTTTGAAGAAATTTTTAAGAGTATCTACGAAAACGCCAAATGCAGTAGTGGAATAGTGTATGGAAAATATGGGGCATACCTCTTATTTATAAGTTGCTATGTGACACGCACAAAATACTGCTTAAGAATAACTGGCGTGCTGCAAAGCAGACTTCCGAGAATGAGATATAAAACTGTATAATTACCATCTGGGAAACAAAATTACCTGGGTTCATTATATTATGGTGGTTCTGTACAAACATGGCTCCGGTTTTGTGTGGGTGCAGCAGGGTATAAGAAGAATTAATGTGTTCTTCAGAGAACTTAGAGGTTAATAGATTGTTATCATCAAGAATGGAATAATTCCATTAACAACAGCGATCGCTTCTGCCCTTGTCGCTGCTTGATAAGTAGCAGTCTATATTCCTGACAAAACTACACCACATAGGTCTAAGAAATGCTTTTGTCAGATTCAGACTTGGAATAACCACACTTAAATGTCATAAACTAAGGTACTGCACAGACCCTATCGGGCGTTACTGCTCTTTCTGCAAAGATACTACTGAAACCGAAATACATTTCTTATTTTCCTGCCACTTTCATAGACCAGTATATCCCCTCAAAATTCTGGCTTAATCCATCCTCTTTCCGTTCCTGTGTGCTTATGCCCGACAATTACCGGAGAGTTCACATGGTCTGGCAAAATTTCTATATCAGGCAATGGACATAAGAAATCTAGTAAGCTGACCTCTTACTCTGTAGATGTAATTGGTCTACCACTGCCTAAATATGTATGGTCGAGTTTGTGTGTATGCAAACCCTGTTGCAAACTACTATTGTTTAGACTCTTCCCTTCAAGTGTATGCTTTATGGATGCTGATTATTGCAATGAAAGCCTGTATTATAGAGTATCTTCATTTCAATGTAGTTCGCTCTGATCGGTCACGGGCTAATGAGCCATCCATCTTTCTTTCTTTCTTTCTTTCTTTCTTTCTTTCTTCATCGTGGCAAAAAAAAGCAGGTCATGTAACCTTATGTTTTAGAACTGCAGAATGGAGCCAGCATGGGGTTTTGGGGGGAGGCGACGAGCGAGAGGGGGGATATTTAAGCTTATACCGAAATTGTACACATTCAGCTGTGAGCATAACCAGAAATGTTTTTATAGCGACCCGAAGCCATGTCAGCATGAAAATTATGCGAGGACGCAAAATAAATCCCCGGTTTATTAAGATGCTATATGAGAAGAATGGAACAAATCCTTGTGGGTGTTTTGGTACACGGATTTACAAATTTCGTTTGCAAATGTATTACACTGTCCCTTACTAAAAGATGATGTCAGAAGACTGCAGATAACAGATATTTAACCACGTAGCTATTTCGAACTAATTTTATATTTATAATACTAATATTTTAAAAGATACATTTTGAAAGAGCAGCTAAACACGCCTCTTCGCTTCGACGCTGTCTGTCTTGTAACATGTTTACCATCCTCTGTGACTGATAGTCAGATCCGAAAAATGGTTTTGCCACTGAAAAGAGCAGAACATATACTATAAACTATAATAAAATTCAAAGTATTTGGAAGGAAACACAAGACCTGTTTCGTGCTGGAGCTCACAAATATTAATTTCGAGATATTTTATAATGTAATACAGCTTAAACAGACTGCAGACGACACAGCTTTCATAGGGATCTCTTGACAAGTTCAAACGTGATATTACCGCTGTAATAACCTTATATATGTCATGTCACTAAGTGTCAAGCAGCTGCCAGTCAAATATACTTTGGGGTGGGAGGAGGGCTTCCAAACAAAAGCTTTAGTATTCATCTAGACTTCGAAACTCGAAGGCAATTTCATAACGAGTGTAATTACATAAACAAATGACAAATGTAGCTACAACCTGTGTGTTCGTTCGTTCGTTCGTTCGTTCGTTCGTTCGTTCGTTCGTTCGTTCGTTCGTTCGTTCGTTCGTTCGTTCGTTCGTTCGTTCGTTCGTTCGTTCGTTCGTTCGTTCGTTCGTCAATCTGTCCGTCGTTCCTTTTGGTCGTTCGCTTCAGATTGGATTGGAGTAACCAAGGCGGTAATACTTTTATTGTTATCTCTGCTCGGTATAACGCACATACAGATGAATGCGCCCCAGTTCGTTCCCAGAAAAAGTCGAGAGCTAGAGATAGACCACCCAGAAATACGCCCCCACGCAAATGCACCCACTCACGCAGACAAACGCACGCAAGTGAGTACGCAGGCTCTAAAACCACACGTGCGGCTGGATGAAATCGCTTGCATCTAAAGACCGCTTGTAAATCTTTTGCTGGAGAAACAGCTTTGAACCCTTTAGCAGAAGAAAACTTTCCCAAGCGGAGCCGCAAACTTTGGAACTACGTACGTACTTCAAGCGCTCCGTTTTTTAAAAAACATTTTTCTACAGCTCAGAAATTTGATTCAACGTGAAGGCGCAAGCAGCGCGAGGCAGGTGCCAGGTGTTACGGAGCCTATCCTAATTGTCAGCCGCTGCCCTGCAGTCAGAAAGTGCTAAGACTGCGCGACAAAACGAGAGTGTGCGAGATTTGGGGGCGGAGGGCCTCTCTCTTTGTCTCCGCTCACTCAACCGTCCCTTCCAGTGCTTGAGGACAGCGCCATGCGCCCCTGTAGATGACGAAGCAGCTGCTTCTTACAGGAGATTAAGTTTCCAGATCTCATCTTGAAAATAAAATTGTTTGGAATCTGTATGAAGCCTGGGCCATCTTATGTAGCTTTCCTTCTCGCCGCTTTGGTCATGCTCGGCTTAAACTAAATATCTGGACTTATTTACGACTTTCTGGGCCCTTTCGGCTTCCAAGAAATTAAAAAAAAAACTGCATTTGGGAAAGACAAGACCTGACACACTGTGAAGTGCACCCCACAGCTGATGCTAATAGGACAATCTCAGAAAACAAGGACATATACATAATTCTTTATTTAGCTAAGAGTAAATTGCAGTTATGTGAAGAAAATCTCTGTAACATACCAGAAAAGGAAACAGAGCCAAAAAACCTACTCAGGCAGACATTCCAGAGGAAATAGTATCCCATTACTACGCAATTTTATGCCAACAGACTTTTTACTTCATTTTTGCAGCCTTTTTGTTGTATTCTGCTTACCTCACGACAACAAATGTTTATGTACAATCTAAAAGCACATATACTAGACAGTGAAGTGTACATCACACAAATAATTGTACGTTGCAAGCAATGACGTTCTAATTCAGGGACAATAAAGTGTACTTCAGACATAAGAAGTATACTTCACAATGAACTACATGTCGCGAACACGCTTTCATGAGCACTCAGTTACTTGCTCACTCACTCGCTAGCTCGCTCATTCAGGCTATGATTCCCTCCACACACAAACGCGCGCGCGCTCGCGCGCACTGTGCGTGGCGACGGTGCAGGACATGCGTCAGCGGAAAGAAATGAAAGCAACAGCATTTGAGCGTGCACGATAAGCGTCACGTAAGAGAGGTTACACGGTCAACACAGACAGTCCCATAATAGTAATTCTTGGTCAGTACTTGATTTTCTCAATAAACGATCTTTTGATAGCGTCTTTTCTTGTATGGGGAAGGGGAAGGAGAAAATGAGCTCTTACCATTACTCCCGAACCAGTCCGAAATTTAGTCGATAAAGCAAAAGTTTTGAATGCGTTCTTGACATGCCACGACTAATAATTTCCGCTTCAACTCCTACAAAAAAACAGGTCGTTGTACATCTTAGCAGGTATTATGTAGTCACATGGTTTGGACCATCGTCCGTGCAGTCAGTATCACAAGTAACTTCTGGATTTAAAAGATCTGCCAGAAAAAAAGACTGTTACATCTGGATATGCTAAGCCATTGGCTACTTACCCAAGTTGTTTTGTGGCAGACGTTCATCAGTAACAATTGTGGAGATATTTCAATTGAAATGTGTTTGAAGAACATTTGCGATGCGAAGAAAGACCTAAATTCCCTTTAACACCTGTCACTTAGTTTCTCTGTCAGCGTGAATAGTAAAGGACACTGTCCAGTTAGCTCAGAATAATCCTTTTTCACTGAGCATTTGAAACACTTGACGTTTTGGCTGGCTACATAAATAAAGATTTTAAAAAATAAAAATCATACTAGATCCTCCTAAATTTGTGTGGTGGTGTAGGAATGAGCCCTGCTGTAAAGATATATTTTTGCGCTGTTTCACATTTAAACCGATGAATTTTTTTTTACAAGACTTTGCCCAAATGAGAAACTGTTTGAGGAGGGATGGGGACTGTTACACCCACTGACGATTTTTTTTAAAAATTGAAACTGTATAATATTGACTTTTTAAAGGTGGAAATGAATGTTACCCCCGTTCAGAATGCTTTTGATGTCAAACGTCAGAAAAAAATCCTTCGACCCCAAAACACTCCCAAACCCACCTCCCCCACAGACACACCCGACCCCTCCGGCGAATGTCTCTCGCCTAGGACACAGCCACAGTAATGTATCCGCAATATAAATCAACTTGTTGTCAGATGTGTACTAAGTCTGAGCGCTGCAGACCTGTACAGGCAACAGTATCCTGCACCTCACCGTCAGACGCGCAGGATGGGTTAGGAGAGGAAACCCTCTGCGACCTCCCAGACCAGGAGGGTCCTTCATTAGAGACATGTGAGCTGGCGGCAGACAAAACGGAACACCCCGGGGTTTTATTACGGACAGGGAAGCCAGCAATGCCACCCGTGAGTGGATATTCGCACGGAGACGTCTAGGGTGTCAGAAAACATATATCCGCCTCTATTTTCTATATAGATAATACACGTACGTTCACTTGCTTGTGTGTGTGCATGAGTCTATAAAAATACATTTGGTATACGTTGGTGAATTTTATATTAATGCTGCTGGTCAAAAACGATGTGGTATATAGGTGCGTGGGTTTCAAGTTTGTTGGTTGTTTATTGCTGAACGAGTAAACGAAAAGCATATCAGGACGGTTTCTCTTGAGGCAAGTGTACGTGCTGCTACACTGGGACTGCTGTCTAAACACGGGCCTCAGTCCCACCCAGTCACAGTATACTGACACCGGGCCAACTAGTCCTAGTACTGTTCCCTGCTATTATGCCAAGTTTTGAAGTCTTCGGTATGACTCGGCTGGGGCACGAACCACTAACCTCTCGCCTCTAGACCACCGAATCGGTTGCTCGTGTTGTTGGTGGTGGTTATTTAGAGGGACAGTGCTTCCACCGCGCGGTGATTTCGCACTATGGGGGATGGGGTCCTATTACAAAACTATGCACTGAAAGAACCACCAGACTGTTGGTTGCAGTAAGATGGCCAGTGGGGACAGGCAGTTTAATGTGCGGGGAAATGGCCTAATGGAGTTTGCACAATGTTTAACTCCAGGAAATAATCCTTGGCCACACCAGGATTCGAACCAGCAACCTCCATCTGCTAGTCCGCAGCTCTCCCAACTGAGCTATCCAGGTTGCGAGTGTTTCAAGACCAGAATGAAGAAATTGGGTCCAGTCCTCCCTAACTCACTATTTCTGTACAAGGGGGAATCAGAAATCTTCGTTTCACACGATCTAAGGAGTTTAAAAAAGAGGGAATATTTATTTTCCTTCAGAAGTGTATTAAGAAGTTTCTTTCTTTCAGCCACAGCCTTATCGTTAAGGAAAACTGAAACTGAATGAAAACTTTAACGCATCTAACACAGCTCGCTGCAGGAGTTCTTTGCCTCTGAATGTGTATAATTTACTTTGTCAGATCATGTGAAGCACGGTATGAACACATTTAATTTTAAATGATTCTCGACGAATTTCTCTTATAGGCACTTACACACTTGCATGCACGCACACGCGAGCCAACGCACAAATACAAACTGACTGACAAATGCCTGGAGATTTTCAGAGTACTGTATTCTATTGTGTTAGAAATCCCCGACTTTCGATCTTCTTTTCCCTCTCCCCTCCTTTCCCTTATTGTCTCTATTTTCTTCAGTTTCAGTCTGGTTTGAATAGATTGTACTTGACATGTTGACGCAAAACAGCCGTTATTTTAATTGCTCATTTCGTCTATAATTGGAAAAAAACGGACAATTTTTTAGCCCTTACAAACACCGCGTCTTCTAGCATGTATGAGCTGCTAATTTTAAGGCACACTCGCTTTGAATAGAAAACCGAAGTAAAACGTTATCACAAGTTTGCTGAATACAACTGCCCTGTAAACGAAGGAAAACACAAAGCTCAGTTATAAAATCAAAACTGATTTGAAAGCTAGTTTTTTTTTCAGGGTAGGAGGGGAGCGGAAAGTTGTCTTACTTGTTAGCATTTTGTAATATTCTGTGACATGCTATTATTTTCTTCTCTATTTTTCCTCTTCTTTCCCTTACATTTTTAATATTTTGTGAAAGAAATGATAAACTTTCTTTTCAAAACAACAAACATTTATTTCCAGTACAACAGAAATCTAACTAGAGATTAATTATATTTTAACTTTAAACGACTGAGTCTAACCGATTTGATAGTGTTTTCCATTTTGATTATAGAGAAATCTTTTGCAACCAGGGGCAAAGATATGGGAAATAGCGACATTTTTGTTCGATTTATTTGTGGTTCTATTTTAGAGTAGCAGTTACCTGCTAAATGCACATGTCAAAGGACACATTCGAAAGAGTGACAAATCGAAAGAGCGGCTCTAGGATACACACAGTACCACAGAAATAATGCTAAATACGAGCTGAAACAGGCCAAAGGAAATAACGAACGACTGATAGTTGCCCTCCTCCCCTAAATTAACACCCCATGGTCAAACGACAGGGCCATCTGTATCAGAATACAACTGAAACTGGTGACGCGGTTCGCACATTTGTGCACTGTAAACAAGAAGTGTTCAAGTTAGAAAACGTAATGTGTTGCGAAACAGAGCCGCGTTTTACATGGCTGTAGATACCTTTAATGTAAAACCTGTTCTGGTCTGTATTAAAGAAAATGTTTAAATGGCCGGAAAATGTATAATCATGGTGTTCTTATCTAATGTGTGCCGGCAGCAAGTGTTCAGTCAAGTAGGGGCATGTTCAGAACACTGTCTTGGAATATACGTAGCGCACATCTTACAAACTACTTAGACACGCATCACATATTTTGCCCCTGCACCTACTTTTAAGACGTTCTACATGTATTTAGCTTTTAAAATATTTAGATTTGTAACCCTGCACAAAAAGGAAGCGATCTGCTTATGCTGAATGTTTACCTCCCCCTGAACCATAAAATACTTTTGTAAGCTGACGTACACATCAGGATATTTATTTTTGCTGGTGTGTACAGATTACAGATTTTAAGAAACATAAATAAATACTTCGATGATTACTCGATTTATGCCAATACACATCTATTACTGGTATAATCTTTCAGCACACAGGAGAATAAAAGAGATTGTCTTTAGGCACAAGCAGGGAAAACTTCTCTTCCTGCTGGGAAGGTTAAGTAGCGGGAATGTTGCACTGACAAATATATATATATATAGAGAGAGAGAGGAAGTGTGTGTGTGCGTGAGTGCGTGCGTGTGTTCGTGAGTGAGAGAAAGAGAGAGAGAGAGAGAGAAGAGATGTTATAAAGTGCATGGAAAATGTGTTACAATAATTACAACCAGACAACCTCGATTATATGATGTGCTGAAATGACGAGGACAGTTTTTTTTTTAAGAAGAGAACCCGGAAATCGATAAAAAAAGAGGTTTTTAAAAATAGATAAAATTGTTGAAAAGAAGTCAGTAAGTTCTTGGTAAAGATATGCTATCAAAGATGTCTACATTGTTAAAAGATCCAAACAGATATGATTTCCTTGTTAAAAGATGCGATAGATCTTAGAAAATAATGCTACATAGAAGTCGGCAACCAACAAACACAGAAGAGAAAAACTCAATAAGGATATCTAGTACCTGCCGTAATGTTTTCTAAATACCCAAATTATATTCCATGTACACCTATATGTATAATATATCACGCACCTGCGCTCAACATGTCAGTGGTAATCGTCATGATATTAGTGCTTTTCAACCATACAAATAAAACTAGAATTGTATGCCAATGATGCTAAACTGTAGATACAGGAGAAAAAGAGAAGAATTTCGACAACATGAATAAGATCACAAGACTCGACCGAAATTTCGGAAAAATAGTGGACTAGACCCCAGAGGAAAAGTAAGGCAACTTGTAGGGTTGACACAGTCACAGTCCTTTGACGTCTCACCTTGCATTGCCAGCTTCAACGCGATCCTGTAAGCGGGTGCATTGGCAATGCAGGGACTCCAAGCTCCCCGTTCACGTGGCCTCCAGAGGATTAAATTTTGCAAGCACAAACTTCAGAGTGTCTTTGCCGAGGGGTCTTGCAAGACACGAAAGAATTTTAGCGGCGAGTTAAGAGTGTTCTGCCGAAAACGAGCGGAACGCGCGGTTAAATTCTGGGGGATGAGGACTGGGAGCTTCAGTCGCGCGTCAAGAGAAACCTCGCCACTGTGATATTGACAGTTATTATTTGCAACTGGTTTATGATTTATTTGTCACGTGGACCCGCGTGATGCCATCTGTTTTAGATTGGAGTTTTTGTTGCCGTGATACGAGTGCGAGGCCGGGGACTTGCATTTGTGTGTGTGTGCGTGTGCGCGTGCGTGTGTCCATGCATGCGTGCGTGCATGTGCCTGCGCGCGTGTCTGCATGCGTTAGTGCACGCGTGTGTGCGTGCGTGCGTGCGTGCGTGCGATAGAGACAGAAAAAGATTTTTCTCTTGTGCATACATGCAGACGTGCATGGTTATTTGTGTGCACAAATGTGTGCGTGGGAGTGTTTTGGAGTCCTTCACAGAAAGATTTGAAGGTACGTTTGTCTTCTCCAACTCCTGTCTTTCTCCCCCCCTCCCTTACCTGCCTACCCACCCACCCACTATCAATCTGATTGGTTGTATCTATTCTGCCCTTCTCTCTATCCTCTCTTCACCCCTCTCTCTCTCATTTGGTACACCACGCATGCGCGCCCTGGCTGGGGCAGAACTCAAATGGGGAAAAAATCGCTTCCCGTCCCCACTGTGAGCAAAGGCCGAAACGTGTGTCTAGTTTCACATGTAACTACATCTATTTTTTTACCAGTATAAAGTTCCTAATTGTTTTCTTCCTCTGTGCGTGCTTTAATCTACTAGAACTGTTTAGATTAAATATAACGTTTTGACATTTTATCTCTGGAAAACGGCGTAAAAGGAGACTAGACAATACAAGACGAGACAAGAATGCAAGAAAGATAAAGACCGACTGACAGAATGGCATAGGGTCTTCAAGGATCTTACATGGGTTTATTATAATTGTTTATGACGTGCAGCAGTGGTTTGGCAATACCCACCCAACCAGGGAATAATTCCAGTTGCATAAGGAATGAGATCAGACAGAAGCAGTGAAGCATGATTGAAAGAAGACATGCAAATATTTGACTGAAAATGAAGGGGTATTGGATGGTTGGGATGGGAGGGAGGATAAAGACACTTGCAGCCAATACACCGCAAGATCGACACAGAAAATATAAGGACGCAGGTTAAAAAAACGGAAAAAAGGAACAGTTCTCGATATTTATAAAGGTAATGGGAACTAATTCAGTGCAAGCGTCATCGACATGTCATGCAAATCAGGGCACAGGAACGCTCCCTGGGGTCAGACGACAGACACCATGGGTCAGGGGTCAGCCCGTGTTTAAAGGTGTGGCGGAGCCCAGACGTGGCCGTGGTCGAGACGATGCTGATTAACATTTCTCGCGTCTGCTTAAACAAGTTAAAGGGTCTCGGGGCCCGTGTCGTAAAGGCTGCCAAGCTTGACTCAACCGTCCGTAATCCTCCCCCATCGCAGCGTCATCCGAGCAGAACGCGTTGCTGCGTCCCGTCGTCGCCTTCCCGTCTTCATCGCTGCACAGCCGTGGGATAATTCAAGTCATTGTCTTTGCTGTCGCCAAGGCAACAGGGCCAGCAACTGGGCGGCATGTTTGTCTCCCCTGCTGTTTTGTGAGGGAAGCCACACGGGCCCCCTGTCACTTTTCCTCTTGCCTTCTCCAACATGCATCTAGTCCACGAGACTCCCACGTCTATAAACCGGCCTTGCAGACGCCTTCAGTCGTTAATGGCAGCAGTACGTGTGCGCAAACCACGCGGATTTGAACCGCAGAGGCAGACAGAGGTGGAGGTAACGGGAAGGGTAGTTGTGTGGTACAAGTTTAGCGATGCTGGGGATTTCTTGCAGCCTTGTACCCCAACCTCAACTCCCTTAAAACAGAAGTCCTGAGGTCGTATGTAACTATGTGAAGCGCATGAAATTGGCATGCATCTTGAAGGTGTTTAGTATTATTTAGTATTTAGAATTATTTAGCCCTTAGGCCTCGTCACATGAATTTGGCAGTTTGGAAGCCAAGAAAGGATAAGGGGTAAATTATTTATATCTCAGTGTTGCTTGTCCTGAAGGTTTACCGTCCACGTAAGCAAGTGTCCCCGCAGTGGTTCCGTTTGCTTTGTTGCTTTAATTACTTGCGGATGCAAAGTTAATCAGCGAAAACCTCGATGACTCCCTTTTTTTGTTGGTCTTTACGACGTCATCTTAACAGCAAAAAACGACGACGAAAAAAAAACGAAACTTTTTTCAAAGACGCTAGTAAAACGAAGCTTCAGGGTGAATTTGCAGTTCCGCATACTTTATTTTCACCGTCAGAGGTCATTCATCGGCATTATTATAATTATATGTGTCCTTTCCAACTGCTATATTAAAGCAGAGTATTGTGGATGAAAGCTTTGTACGTTCATACGTTCGTGTCAGAAAAAAACGTAAGTAAATTAAAGCTTCCAGGGTGAAGTGGGTTTTTTTGGGTAGCAAAAGCAGCAGTGATGACTATTAGAAACATGTCGAGGGGTCAGTTCTGGAACTGCAGTAATTGCATCACAAACAAACAAACAATGCCGAAGTTCACATATGTACAGGCACGAGATGGGTTGCGGGAAGTTACTATCCTCTGTGTATACGCAAAGGTCAACGTAAATTGCCCTATGCGAAGGGGAATTACTACCGTTGTTACCACCCCAAGGCCAGAAATGAACACTCATACCCCCTACATCCATCCATCCACCCACCCACCCACCCACCCACCCACCCATCCATCCATCCATCCATACATCCATACATCCATCCATCCATCCATCCATCCATCCATCCATCCATCCATCCATCCATCCATCCACATCTGTGCCTGAATTCACAAAGAATTCAAGATAACTTACCTTTCCCGATGCGGCTGCAGTAAAATGTTTAGTGAAGACAATGCAGTCTCTCATGTTTGTCCACATGACCATCACGTGACTGTCAAACGCTTGGGCTCACTTTGACATAGATGCCAGGCTTGAAGTATAACGGCTTCCAGAAGGACGAGTGGAGGCTTTATCCGTTGTGGTGTTGCTGCTTTAAGCACCATTGTTTGTGGTCCCCAAACACCATTTCTGATGACTGTACGTTCCCATCTAAGATCCAGCTCAGTCCCTGGGGAAAAATATGTAAAGCTTATAGCTATCTCGTGTCCTTACCCAGCACTTCAAGTAACTCAAATAAGAACAGCAGTATAGCAATGAGAAATTATCCGATAGCTTACTGTTTAGAACAGAATAAATCGGGTTACATTCTATCAATAGACTACCTAACCCTTCCCATCAAATAATGCATTCTTCCCATATGCCCTGTATATTTTGTTCCTGTCCTTTGCGTACCAAAATTCGCTACTGCGTCACTGTAACATGTTCACACGTGACCCAGAAACTTGTACAGGATACGTCATTTAACTTCAAAGGTTTCATTTCATTTTGTTCGAAAGATCATCATCCCCGAAAATTACTGATACCCTCTGCACAGAATATTTGATATAAATTTTGTCAACATTAAACCTTTTTTTACTTTTTTGGGGGGGACTGTGGGACTTGCTGTTGGCCACTATTTCCATGCAAATAGTTCAGTCGCACATATGGCCCGCAATGCCAAAGCGTCTGTCTCTCACGTGGCGTCAATCTTGACCAGCTGGTATTAGAATAGGATCGCTCATAATCCACTTTACATCGCGTGACCTTCATATCTGGTCCTTTGTCAGACTCGAAAAGATTTTCTTGGTGCGCAGAAAGACACGTGCATAACTTTTTAAAAACTTATTTTCATACATTTTTGTTTTGATTTTTGAAGCTGCCAGAACAGTTTTTGTCATAATTTTGGTATCCAGTTTAGTCTAAGAATAGAATTTCAATCGTTCCATTAAAGTTATAGCTGCACTTTTCAGCACAAAGTAAGTTATTCCTCCACATGGAGAAAGACAGGAAGAAGGGCCGTAACCCTTGCACAATTTACGTAATGATTTCATCTTGCAAAAAGTAAATGAATCCGTATTTCCGAGGCAGTAAAACCTGCACCACGGTCTGCAGTTAGCGTCCTGTTCCCAACCCCCGTGCATTTTTTGTACTTTTAAGGAGTTGTCTTCCCTCGAGACCATAAAACGCCCATAATGCTTCCCTTTGAAAGCGTGTCGTCTGTAAGTATCATACTGTTTAATGCAAAGCGCAGACAGTCATTCAAAGCCTTTTTACCTCCCGAGTAGGATTTCCCGCCCTTCACGAGCACAGTGTCTCTCCTTCGATTCAAGCATTAAAGTTCCAGAAAAAATGCAACCTCTTAAGCCATCGCACCCTACGTCACCGCAAAGCTAATCCATGCCACAAGCTTCCTTTTTTATCTTTGGAGGCTTTCAGACTTTTTAAACTTTCCCCTCCATCCCCTCACCCACTCCATCCCGTCAGCCCCTCCCTCCATCATTGTTTTCTTGTTAGCTATTGCGCTTGTAGATTTCTGCATAAACATAAAGCTATCCCATCTGAGTTTTCCCTCACTTCTTTCTTCTTTCACCCCACTCTCTCGATTCTCTTCCTCTTCCTTGTCGTTCCCTCGGCTCTCATTGACTTATTATTTGTTTGTTTGTTTTGGATTTGTAACACAAAGGAAAGGAAGGAAAATATGAAAACGAGCTGATGCTCCAATAATTAAAAGAAAGAGGTATTTCCTATTGGTCACAGAGATTATATATAAACACTTTATTGATATCTTCTGTTTAAATCCTTAATAATATTTGTTCCTTTAATATTAGATCAGCCATACCGTAGTTAATATAAGCCTATATGCCTATAACTATTCCTTGTTTCGGTGTGGTGATATACATCGTTCCCTCACCTCTCCATCGGGTATATGGGCTTGAGCCTACCTGAATAAACAAATTGTCATTGTCATTGTTTCCAGCTCACTCTTTCTCTCGCTCTGTGTGTGAGTGTAGTGTGCGTGCGTGCGTGCGTGCGTGTGTGTGTGTGTGTGCACGCTGCTGTAACCACCATAAGATTTCCATTGCTTCCGGTGAGAAGCGTGGACAGACGGAGGAAAGAAAAGAAAAAAGAAAGAGAGAAGAGAAAGGAAGGAGAAAAAAACGAGGAAAGAGGGAAAGAAAAGAATATTACATAAAGACTGCCAATTCATTAATTGCAGTAAGTAGCTTGTAGTTTTTCTTCATCCAGTCCTTCCAAGAAGGAGGGAAGAATATATTCTTTTTTGCGGAACGACTTTACTGTTAGGTGGATGGATGACAGAGAGAGAGAGAGAGAGCGTGCGTGCGTGCGTGCGTGCGCGCGTGAGAGAGAGAGAGAAAAAAACACTAGGATTACCCGTGCATGGATGTGTACCTATCGATAGGCGGGCGCCAAATGGTGCCTACCACGTCAAAGACCGCCTCGGTGGTCTAGTGGTTAAGGCGTCCGCTTCCGAGGCGAAAGGTCGGTGGTTCGCATCCCGGTCGAGTCATACCTAAGACTTAAAAATTGGCTAGTAGCTGTCCTGCCAGACGCCTGGCACTACAGGGAACAATACTAGGACTGGTTGGCCCGGTGTCAGCATACGGTGACTGGGTGGGACTGAGGCGCGTGTTGCGCCATCAGCACCACGTGTGGCAGCACGTAAACTTTGTCTAAGCAACACCGTCCTGATATGTACATAGTTTTCGACTGGACGTTATGCAACAAATACCCCACCTACCTCGTCAAACATAATTTCTTTCTTCAACTTTATCGCTGCTCGTTTTCACCGCTTCACCTTTCCGTGGATTTTACTCTCACGACGCTAAGCCTCTGAGCGGGCCCTTTAAGCCGACAACACCGCAGGTGAAGTCTGGAAGAAAACAGACGTGGGTAGGAAGTAAGAAGTCCGACAACGGATTTGGTCATGCCAGGAGAAAAGGGGGTTGACTACAGGTGATTTCATCTCACCTGATTTGATGGCCGATGTTTCTCTTTCCCGAAGATTCAGCCGACATCAATATTGTCCCATCCTGAATCATTGATGGTACTTCCGGTGCTCCTAATCCGCGACATGTCAGCGAACTTCCTCCGAAACTAGCATGGATAGAACTCAGACGTCAAGAGGAGCTGTGGGTTGCTGTTTCTTGTGGATGAACCACGTTGAATCACAGTTCACATAGTGCTGGGTGATGAAATCGATCAATACAGCGCAGGACACAAGCAACGAAACAGATGACGTCACAGCCCAAGGTGCAGGTTGCTGTAGACAAAGAAGCAGACACCTGCTAACACTATACACAGGGTCAACTGTGACACTCTAGCCAGCTGTTCACTGAGATAAGGCTGACGCTGTTTTGCACGTGATACGTACATATTGTCTATAAAAGCCCTTTCATGAAGCAAGGGTTCAAAACCTGCTGGGTTCTCTGTAACGAAAAGGCACTCAGTTAACCTTGGTCTTTCAATGAGAGTAGAGAGGCTGTCCGGTATTTGTTGTTGTTGTTGTTGTTGTTGTTGTTTTCCTTTCTTTTGTGTCAGGCCTTCGGCAGCATCCCAAAAGCCAGTCTCTCTGGCTTCGTGAAGCTTTTCTTAAAGTTTTAGCTCTTCCGGAGTGAGGAATCTTGCCAAACAACAGCAGAACAAAAAAAGACAACATAAACGGTTGTCAGTTCTCTGTCGCAGAAATCGCAGACGGGTACGTGCGTACTCACGCCTGTGCACTGAACACATATTTCTCGTCGCGTATCTACCCTGTCCGTCAGAGCACAGGTTAAAAGGTCTGTCACGCAGCTACGCACCCGTACAGCAGAAAGGGAAAGGGCGAGAGGTAGCAAACCTCTTTCTGGGCGTACTCAGACGAAACACTCCTTCTCCTGCCGAAACTGCAGAGAACGTGTTCTTGAATGAGCTGTCGACATGGCGAGTTCAATGAAAGGGGGCTAGAGTTTAGCTCCATATAGCACAAAACTGGCGAGCGGCGTCATTCCAGCATAAAATTAATGTCACGCCGTAAACTCCCCTTGACTCGGTGTGTGTGTGGCTAATGTGAGCACATGAGTGAAGCAGCAGGAAGGGGAAGAGTATTATTTTCATGTAAAAGCGCCATAAGAAGTGTAACAAGAGTCTTGTGGGGCCAATGAGTATGTTAATGTGGAATTCTCCTGGCGTTAATGTCTCACTAGTAGGACTGTGTGCATACCCCTAGTGTATCTAAGACATCAAGAACTGGCGTTATTCTGTACTGCCTTCAGCGCCCAGTAGTGCTCTGGGACCAAAGACGTTCCCAGGTCTAAGGATCCCCCCATTCCCCACCCCCAATTCACGTTTGGCTGCTGCGATCACGTTCGCTTGCGTTTGGCGCCACTCCACTAATCGACAGCGTAAAAGATTTAACCGGTTTCGCATGGTCGTCACACCAAACACAGGTACACGTTGAGAAACAAGTGTCAAAGCGAAAAATATACACACTGTCATGGGCAGTCAGCGAGCGGAGGGTTCCTTTACGCCTTAAGAACGTTTGTCGTGCTGCTTGCGCATCGTTGAAAACTTGATTGCGATCTAACTGTGTCATGTGCGTCATGACATTTATGGGAATTTGAAAAAGAAATCTCCACTTGTGTTTCTGCAGAATTGTTGGATGATTATATTTATGGGGTTTTAACGATCTGTAACTAGCGATAACAATAACATTTACAGCTATAAGGTTTTAAAATACTGAGAGATTTGGATGGAGGAACAGGATAGGAATATCACGTAGGAGAAAGTACGAGCGTGCAGTATGCTCAAAGACAGACAGGCAGGCAGACAGAGAGGAAGGCAGGCAAGCAGACAGACAAGCAGACATTTCCCATACCAAAAAGATTTTCGCATGTGCAGTGATGGCAACCCGTGAACACGTAGCCTGTAGACGCCTACCCATATCCGTTAGCATCTGTTCTTTTTCTTCTTAGAACGTTACTTTAGGGTTTGGTTTCATGTACTTTCGTATGTGTACTTCCGGTCATGTTCGTATGTGAACTTCCGGTCAGGGCCTGTTCTCCTACCGTGTTTAATGTATATCTTAACGAAACAGGAAACGGTAACGTTTACGCAGCCCAACCCAGAGCTGGATGCCAAGGGGGATCGTATCTGCTCTTCATACAAAAAAGATGAACATACAATACACAGAGCCAACGGATCGTATTATCGATCTTGTGACCGGAAATAAAGATACGAACCCTCGTGCATTCCAGCCTAGGTCCTCAGAGCAGCTGTCATGACGCATCATATTAGGAAACAGTTTAGCATGAATTACACAAAGTGCATTTCTTAAAACACTCCGCAAACTTCAGCGAAAGACGTGTGATTTGCACAATCTATGCAATATGAAATTTCGCACAATGGTTGAATATCCTAGGATCGCTTTGTTTTTGTATTCTGCACTTTTGGATGTACTACTACGTGTAGGTCACATCTTAAACAAACTAACCAGTATATGAAAACTAAATACTGGAGCACAGTTTGTTTCGTGAACAGGTTCTAGGCTGTATACATTTACTAAAGTAATAGCCTCCCTTCAAAATTTTATTCCACATATACAGTGTGAACTGAATAAAGCTATGCATCAACTTCTTGCAACAGCTGCTTCTTGCACAAAAATACTCGATCATAAAATAAGACATACGGCACCACTCAGGGCAAATCTTCCAGTGTAAATTTGATGATGATGCTGATGATGATGATGATGATGATGATGATGATGATGATGATGATGATGATGATGATGATGATGATGATGATGATGATGATGATTGCTACTAGTTCCACTTCTCTCAAGATATGGACTTCAGCTAATACGCATCAGCCTGCATTGGTTGTCTGCAGAGCAGAGGGATCTTTCCACATCCGAAAAATCTGAGAATCATTCTCGCCAAAAGTATTGCTTGTTTCTTAAGCCCTCCCCCGACCTCCGGCTACATTTGTTGTTGTTTTTGTTGCTGTTATTGTTTAAAATTGTAGGAACTACATCAAGGTTGAGCTGAGATTTTGAACAGCAGCGCTGCTTATTTAGCTCTGTTCTATCTATGAAACACGTCCCGAGCATAAGATACCCGCTGGCTTTCGCTTCAAAATTTCTTGTTTTGGGGATGTATTCGTTTCATGTTTACGACCCATTCCTTTATAAAATTTGAATCTTTTGGAAATAAAGAACATCTTGTAGTGTCCCTGTCCACAGAAGTTTCCTGACTGTTGGCAGCGTCAAAGTCTTTGGGCAGGGCTAGAACTGCTCCTACAGTCAGTGCTAAAGTCACGGTATGTGGCAGGTATGTGGCAGGAGGCAGGACAGTACTTGCCTAACCCTGCCTAGAGAGTTCTTTCAAAGTACCTGACCATGTCACGTGACATGACTCCTGCAGACCACACGAACGCTGAAGAAATAGCGCCGTGAACTGTATAGTCTTAAAATCTATTTGCTGCAATTCGACTGCTTCGACACGCTTCGAGACAAAGACAAGCCAGGTTACACGAAAAGACACTGTTGTGTGACCCACAGTCTTATTTTTCAAATAGAGTAGTACTTTAAAAGTGAATAATTGCAAAATTTATGGCAGTGTTTTCAGAAGGTTAACTTTGCCGTTTAAAATAAATCCACAAAATCACTGGGCCTCATAACACGTGTTTCTGAGGAAGAATGTGCAAAGTCTTATGCAGCCCTGGTCTAGGCTGATGACAGTGAACATAACTCGAGTATAAATCTATGCTCACAGATTCTCATTATCAACAACTTCTGGAATCGCCCACACAGACACGCGCACTGTTCGCCCGTTTTCATGGTGAGTGTCGTCACAAGAAATGTTTATACCCTCTTCCAGTCTCTCGGGCACTTTCGAGGCAGAGAACAATTCCACAGCCTGGATTTAAGGGTGGTAATTATTTGTTTTTCCATCACATCCAGCCACAAAGGGACCTGAACTCTTGGTGGCTAAAAGGAAGAGTTGAGTCATTAAGGAGGCGGGGTTTGGGTGTAGGGCTAAATTCCGAGTTATTCTACGACAGCTTGCAAGCATATCAAACACACACGCGCGCACGCACGCACGCACGCACGCACAAGCACATGCACATGCACATGCACATGCAAACGCAAACGCACACGCACACGTACACCCGTGCGCACACACACACACACACACACACACAAAACGTCTTAATCGAGATCTTATGAACCCGAGGTGTTAGGAGAATCCTTAATTTCCTGCGGAGAATTTAACATTCAGGCACAGCTTTTAAGTATCGAATTGTTAAAACAAGAAGCGCATCTAAAGTTTAAAAAATACCTATGGAGAGACCTTTAATTTTAATTTGTTCTCGTTCTCGTGTCTTCAGGTCATTTTCCCTCCTTTTTTCCAGTCTATCCTTCTGTACATTTATTTTCTTCTTTCCTTTTCTTCTTTTTCTTTGCTTCCTCCCCCACCCCATTTTTCCTTCCCTTGCTCGAGTTCTCGAGTGTGTACTTCAACATCACACGCACCATATTCCGTCTCTCCCGTTCCAACAATGAATTTTCACTCATAAAAAACAAACAAGAAATCATCAGCAGAAAACTTCAAGCACTTTCTTGTCAGTAGTCAGAGTATCAAAGAACAAACAAACAAACAAACGAATGTTTAATAAATGAGTTGCAGAACGAGATAAACAAAGGGGGTCGTTCACATTTTGTAGCCCAGCGAAGATTAAGCCGTGAGCAGGTTTCCAGCTGGGACATGGAGGACTGGAGGACTGTGTGACTGCGTGCGGCTGACAAAGTATTCGGGCGAGGGAAGGTGTTGATTTGACTTGATTACTCTTCAGTAGAAGATTTCTAACGACAGCCAGTGTCTAGAGCATGTAAGCCCACACTACATAGGAGATAGTGGCCAGGGAGAGGTGTCACAATTTTGTATCTAGGTGGTGTCCTTAACGACTTGTGCCCTTACTGGTTGCTCAAAATGAACTCTCAACAGGAACATGACGTGTTCAAGAACAGCTCAGAGGTGCATGTAATGTCTCCCAGGCTGCTAGACAGGTTCTCCTGACTGACAGAGCGGTGATTAATTTGTCTGTGTCCTGGTTGAATATCGTTTATTGGAATATGACAACAGATTGCGTGAACTGGAGGTTGTATAGAAGGGGTTGGCTTTGTAATGTATAAAAACCTCAGTTTGGGACTGAAAGTTTTCTTGTTGCTATCTCGTGCTAGAGAATATCTAGAGAACATTTGCTAGATCACTCGTTAGTACGCTCTTTGCCTTCTGCTGTCAGCAACCTTTAGCCACTGTTAGCCTGTCTTGCCCTGTGTGCCTTGTGCTAGTCTCTGCACCAGTACAGTTCTTTTATACTCTGCTTTGGAAGGTATCCGCGCTAAACCGGCATCGAGAAATCGCTGAATGCGAAGGAGGTAACTGAGGTGGAGGAAAAAAGGCAGCGGTGTGTGAAGTGAGAAGCAGAGACCCGATCCAGTGCAGTACCTGCGGTTCGCAGAATGAACGAGTTTAGAGGTGAAGTGATGACCCGCAAGGTCAGGCTATTTGTTAGGGTTGAAATATTAGCGCGAGCTCCTACCGTTCCTTGGTGTCATTGTGTTCCGGCATCGGTAAGGACACGCGTGAAGAGTTTAACAACAGAAAGTCTGCTGTTGTCACAGAAGACGCGGAGAGAAGGCTTTCTAGATATAGGTCATCGCTGGACGAGCAGCGAGGGGCTCCTTGTCTGATATCGACTTTGGCCGAACGGTAAAGTTAGTGTGACGCAGTGTAGTGTGTTTTCTGCAAGTGATCACTGTACGCTTGAGTGGCTTGTGGTCAAGATATGTGCACCATATTGTCAAAATTTTATGTACATAGCATATCATGGGAAGCGATCTGTATGATAGTTGATATTTAGACCTGTAAAGAAAATTGTGGACATCCCCTAGATAAACGAATAATCTGACTCATTCACATGTGAATAATAGTCATCTTTTTGTTACTGAATTATGTGATTCTCTGGAGCGGTTGTTGGTGGATGGAAGCTCGAGACATATGAACACACTGATACATCATAAGCAATAAAGTGTAAAATATTCCCTCTACAAAATTGTCGTCTTGTTAACGTTGTTCGTGAAAGTGAAAACCAGGTTTATAAGGGTCGTATTGTACACTCTTTCTCATCAAGTCATCAGTCTGACCGCTTAAGTCTCGGGGTTCTCGTCTGAATGTAAACTGGATAACGTAATTTAAATACTCGTCTTGGGTCTTTTGAAAAAAGTTTACATTTGTTTTGAGTATCTTCATTGTTTTGACAGAAATAACATTTCAGCATCTTTGACTACTCTTTATCTTTTAAAATTGTTCTCTTCTCAACTGTACATTACTGTTGAAATTAATGAAGAAGGTAAAATCAAATGCAGCATGGTACAAGTCAATGTTATTGGAAGTATTTCAATGATTCTATTTTCAGGTGCGCTATATGTAACTATAGGAGGTTTTCTTGCCTAAATGCATTTTTTTTAAACAAACGTTAATTTCTGCAACCAAAGTACAAAACACTGCCAAAGGCAGGGCCAGGCAACAGGCCAGCTTATATAAGCCTAGCCCTGGCTAGGCACAAAGGAGGAATACAAATGAATTAGAAAGCGGAAGAGAGAGAGAGGGGGGGTGAGTGAGGTTTAGGGAGGGTATATATTTACTTCCATTGTATGTCAGCATCAGCAAGTCCAGCGTTGGACTCAGTGTCAGGGACGCTGGTATCGCTCCAAGTGAAAGCGTTCAGAAAACTTGATGTAGTGTTGGACTCGTTTGGAGATGTGTTCGTTTTCGTCGAATGGCGGGCGGGGGAACTTCCACATAAAAGGGTGTCTGTATGTAAGTATTCTTGACTTGGTGCGGACAGTGTTGTTTTCCTTGCTTCTGCATAACGTGGACAATCCAAGAAGTAGTGTCGACAGTTTCGTGCGGGAAGCTGCATCCACGGGAAGGATCCTCAGTTAAGTGTCGTCTGAATAAGTCGTCGCTGAGGTTGCTCATATCGCGACGTAAACGGCAATGAATAATTTGTTTCTTTCCTCTCGCCTATGTAATACTGTGGTGGGGTGTGGGCGTCGTTTCTGTGTAGGTACTGTTTGAACGCGCTAACGGATGGCGTTTATGTATGTTTTCGGGTAGGGAATTCCAAAGTACTGTTGTGTGTTTTCGGGTAGGGAATTCCAAAGTACTGTTGTATGTTTTCGGGTAGGGAATTCCAAAGTACTGTTGTATGTTTTCGGGTAGGGAATTCCAAAGTACTGTTGTGTGTTTTCGGGTAGGGAATTCCAAAGTACTGTTGTGTGTTTTCGGGTAGGGAATTCCAAAGTACTGTTGTATGTTTTCGGGTAGGGAATTCCAAAGTACTGTTGTGTGCTTTCGGGTAGGGAATTCCAAAGTACTGTTGTGTGTTTTCGGGTAGGGAATTCCAATGTACTGTTGTGTGTTTTCGGGTAGGGAATTCCAAAGTACTGTTGTGTGTTTTCGGGTAGGGAATTCCAAAGTACTGTTGTGTGTTTTCGGGTAGGGAATTCCAATGTACTGTTGTGTGTTTTCGGGTAGGGAATTCCAAAGTACTGTTGTGGACGGGAAGAACGAGCGTCGAAGTAGGTCAGTTTTGTAGGTCAGAACATGTCTCCCAAGGGGTCTCCGCCTGTGGCAAGGGTTAATGACTGCAACTAAAGGAGGCAGTAGGTCAATTAGATATTGGGGAGTTAGGCTCTTGACGATTTGTGGTATATTATTAGTTTGTGTCTTTTGCGTCGTCTTTTAGACAGCAGAACCCGGATTCAGCTTGTAGTTCATCACGTAAATGCGAGGTCTGGAGGAGGGTCATCCCAGCCTTGGAGAGTTGCTTACTAGATGAAGTAATCGTTAAACAGGTTGCCCTTATCTAACTTGTTATCGTGCAGTAGACCATTATGGAGGATTGGTGGTATAGTGTCAGAAGTTTCCTGACTGTGGGCAGCGTCAAAGTCTTTGGGCAGTGCTAGAACTGCTCCTACAGTCAGTGCTAAAGTCACGGTATGTGGCAGAACAGTGCTTGCCTAACCCTATCTAGAGAGTCCTTTCAACGTACCTGACCATGTCACGTGACATGACTCCGGCAGACCACACGAACGCTGAAGAAATAGCGCCATGAACTGTATAGTCTTAAACAAAATCTATTTGCTGCAATTCGACTGCTTCGACACGCTTCGAGACAAAGACAAGCCAGGTTACACGAAAAGACACTGTCGTGTGACCCACAGTCTTATTTTTCAAATAGAGTAGTACTTTAAAAGTGAGTAATTGCAAAATTTATGGCAGTGTTTTCAGAAGGTTAACTTTAAAATAAATCCACAAAGTCACTGGGCCTCATAACACGTGTTTCTGAGGAAGAATGTGCAGTCTTATGCAACCCTGGTCTAGGCTGATGACAGTGAACGCAACTCGAATGTCATTTCTTGGACATGAAAGCATTTTCTTTTAGCTCATTAATTTGTATTTGTTTTCTTGTGTGTATTTGCTTAGGTACGTGATTTCTGTAGTGTCTGAACTGTGCCAAGTGGTCTGGGAGGCTTGTTCGTTTGGCTTTTTATTTCTGTGTTTGAAGAGACGTTTGATGTTTTCATTTATCCATTGTTCGTCGCATCTGGATGTTTTTATGAGTTTAGTGGGCGTACAGAGTGTAGATGTCTAAAGGAAAGCCGTTGTTAAGAGTCGACAGCTTTCTTCAACCGTGGAGTCTGAGAGGATTTTGCTCCAGTCTTCCGCGTTGAGAAGGGCATGAAATCTTTCAGTGTCTAGTTTATCATAATTATATAGAGTGCTTTGAAGTCTTACATTTTTCAGACATTTAAAGTTAGGAACTGCAAACGGGACGCTGTGATCGCTGGAAAATCCAGGCGAAAGATCAACAGATTTGACCAGGTCGCGGCTTTGCGTTAGTATGAGGTCAATGCATGAGCTACTGGTTTGTGTGACTCGCGTCGGCATGGTAACGAGTTGATGGAGTTGATAAAAGTTAATGATATGAAGTAGGTAACTAGATGGGCCATTTAGCCAATCAGTATTTAGGTCACCTAAAAGGATAAATCTTTTCATGTCATTATTTGGTTTGCTAACACCCTCGCTTACCAGTACTCAGTAGGTTATATTTGCACTTGGGGGTCGGTAAAGAAAGCCAACAAGTTGTGATTCATGCTTTAATCTGGTTTCAATCCAGACTGCTTCCAGTTCAGAGACGCTCAGGTCTGGTCTAGGTTTGCAATACATATATCTCTTCACATAGATATCAACGGTTTAAAAGGGTCATGGTCGTATTTGCACACAGCAAGAGCCGGTGTACTTCCTCCGCTCTCCATGATCACTCGGTTTAGCAGAGCCCGGATGTCAGACACACAGCTATTGCCTTTCCTGTATTTGGGGCCAGTGATGGATGACTCCGCTGCGCCTATTCCGGTTTGCGGTGCGTAACTCTAGCGAAAGGCGTGGGGTGGATACTAGCATTGCATCCGCTGTCCGCCCGTCGCAAGAACCGTGTTAATACTGCCAGCAAGGCCACTCTGCGGCACTGGGGTTTGCAGCAGTGTGCAGCTAAGCCATCTGTAGTGGGGCTTGCAGCAGCGTGCAGCTATGCCGTCTGTAGTGGGGCTTGCAGCAGCATGCAGCTATGCCATCTGTAGTGAGGCTTGCAGCAACGTTCAGCTATGCCATCTGTAGTGGGGCTTGCAGCAGTGTGCAGCTAAGCCATCTGTAGTGGGGCTTGCAGCAGCGTGCAGCTATGCCGTCTGTAGTGGGGCTTGCAGCAGCGTGCAGCTATGTCATCTGTAGTGGGGCTTGCAGCAGCGTGCAGCTATGCCGTCTGTAGTGAGGCTTGCAGCAGCGTGCAGCTATGCCATCTGTAGTGGGGCTTGCAGCAGCGTGCAGCTATGCCATCTGTAATGGGGCGGTAAGGGAGCAGGCCAGTATGGTGTTGGGGTAAAAAATGAAGGAGCAAACAGGAAAGACATAAATACGAGAGAAACCGAAGAAGAAATAAGTAAGACGGAAAGACAGGGGAGGAAGGGGAGAGAAAGAAAGAAAGGAATGGAGCGTGGGTGGGTTTGAGTGTAAGGGAGAGAAGGGAGTAGAGTGAGAAAGACATCTTACTAATGTAACCACGCCGACTGGTCAGCAGCTCCCGACCCCAAGTCGGGGTTTAAGAACATGTAAAAGCAGTCGCCGGGAAGGGCAAGCTTGCCGTAGCATACCCACCACGACCCAGATTATTGTCGTCAGAGATGACATCGTCGGCTGCTATGGAAACAGAAGCTGGTCAGCCCCC
>SMGT01008882.1:224149-235066 GCA_004794575.1 Lanistes nyassanus | reverse complement strand
GCTAGACACAAAACTTCGCTAGCCTGGTGTTGTTGTGTGACGATCTTTACGAGTCAAAGACTGTCGGCTTGGCTGTGCTAAATTTACTGTATAATTGTTTGTTTTTTCACAACATCACTATGTACGGAACGGAAGCATTGAATATGTGTATACTTCAATCTGTTGTGGTTTGTTCAGATGATCTGTTGTGGTTTGTTCAGATGATCTGTTGTGGTTTGTTCAGATGATCTGTTGTGGTTTGTTCAGATGATCTGTTGTGGTTTGTTCAGATGATCTGTTGGAGTTGGTTTAGACGATCTGTTGCGGTTTGTTCAGATGATCTGTTGTAGTTAGTTTAGATGCCTCTTTCAGCTTTGGCCTTGTTTCCACGGGGGGAAAAAGTCATCACAGCAATGTCTACTGAAAAGACTAATATGTACAGACATCTTAACGCACATTGTAAACACTTTATTATTTATTTATTCGTCGGTCGGTCGCTCGGTCGGACAGTCGGTCGGTCGGTCGGTCCGTCCGTCCGTCCGTTATTTTATTTAATGTATTCATCATATCATTCACTTGCTTTAGTTGTAAACTCCAAAACTGACGACTGAAAACAGATAAGGCATGCAATGACGGGAATTCTAATTCAGAGCAGGGCAGTGTGGAAAGCACTTGAAGATAAATATTATTTTTTTACCTGAGATTTTATGACTACAGATCCCGTCTTTATTTACAGAGAAGTTTAGTGCAACCTGTGGACAAGCAGTGACTATTTATAAACAAGAGAAACGTAAACTTCATAAAGTATAATGTGCACAACAATTATGTTTTCATACGATTTTCCTGGCTTAATGTTCGGCTATGAAAAGCCACAGCCGACTGCAGACCAGACAGCCGGTTAGAACCCTGTTCAAGATCCAGTGAGTTTATCTTTGGTTCTTAGTCTCTTACTGTTTATCTTTTATTTTCATTGGATCTTGAGAAAAAAGATCACAGACCCTTTCTGTTCAAGAACGCTTTTACTATGGTTTCCACTGCTGTATACTTCACCAGACTAGTGGCCACTCAAGTCCCAGCGACGGAGGTCTGTTAAATGGGGACGGAGATAGAACCATGACGTAGCTTTGTCACGACGCAGAATTAACCCGTGCCCTCCATCCCAAGCCCTCTTTGCCGCGCCAGTGTCGGCGAGGGATTTGATTTGATTTTGTTGTGCACTTCGAGAAGTTTGCTTACTACAGTCACAAGTGCTGTTACCGTCCATCAGAGAGACCAAAGCAACTAAGATATCGGAAACGTCAGGAAAAAGCATTATAAAAGTTTTGGACAGAAATATTTAAGATTTTAATCATTCGCAATTGAAAATATAAGCATTTACGTAGTTAGAATTATTTTAAAACATGTTTGTGTGCGCGCACACATACACATACACTCACACTCAAACTCTCTCTCTCACACACACACACACACACACGCACGCACGCATGCACGCAGACACACACTCACTCATGCACTCAAACACGCACGCGCGCACAGGCACCATGGGAGCTTCTGGAAACATTATTTATCACCATACAGACGCTTATGTTCTCACTGTTCGTGAATCAACATTTTTAATTCTATTCTATTTGTTCTGGTGTTTTTAAAAGAACAGATTCTATGTACACTGGGGCAAATACCTTTATGTATCTTCACTTAATACTAATGTGGAAAACTCTTCCTATTATTTCCACGACAATAACCTATACCACTGTACCCCTCATTTGCCTGTGACAAAAACAGTGTGTGTCAAAAATAAAATCGCCCATGAACACACGTTTAAATGATATTTGCCGCCTTTCCGTTATCACCACGTTAGACATGTGAATTTGCTGGCTATTGTGGGACAAACAAACAAAAACCCTCACAAATTACATCATCCTTAAATCTGACAAACAGGAAAACAACAACTTGTGTCATCATTTTGCCCACAATCCTTATAATCCTTCATTGCTTCAGTGTGCGAATGAATGAATAGTGGGGAGAGGATATGTTACAAGAAGTTCTGTAAACGAAATGAATTCACACAGACGGAAATGTTGTATTTACAAAACAACTTTAGTTCTTTTCCTGAGTGAAAAGGAAAGAAAAAGTAGGGACAGTCGCAGAACCTTCCTTCAGTGTTTGCATAATTCGACTTGATTTATTGCGTGTCTTTTGCGCGTAAGCCAGATGCAGTTCATTCAAGAATTAAAGGCTAGTACAAGTAAAAAGAAAACAGACTGAAGAAAGAAGACGACGCGAAACAGAGAAAAATGAAGACTCCCTTACATGCAGCATGCATGAATAACCAGACCTGACGACAGTTAGTTGAAACTATGAAAGTCCAGTCGACGCTTTAAACGATTAAAAGAGCTGTCTGTCCAAAGAGCCATTAAACTGGAATTGAGATCTTTTGCCTTCTGCTTGTGACCAGATTTTACGTCTTTCGTTGTAAATGTCCCAATGTGCATCTGAACTTAAGCTCTTCTGTGGATCAGATGCAGAAAACATGCTGTACCAAAAAAATCTTTGTGCTATAAAGTGCAAAGCAGCTATCGTTTTTTTTAAAGCCAGGGCTGCCTTGCAATATCTTCTGAGACAAATCGCTGAATAAAGTTGTTTGTAGATGAATGCGGAAATATGTAGATGTGTGCCCTGAAGTCAGTATGCGAGCGAATGCTAAAGGGATATCGTGCAAGTGGGAGTTTTGTTTGTCTTTGGGTTGTTGTCTTCTGTTATTAAGAATATGTGATTATTGTTTTTATGTTTTGTTTTTTGTTCTTGTTAAAAAGTGGTCGGTGAGGTCTTTAAAGTCCACCTGTTAATGTTATTTTTTTTTAATCAAGATTTTTAACATTCTCTTTTTTAAAAAATTACATATGTGCGTGTACGCATGTGCGTGCGCGCGCGCGTGTGTATGAGGTCAATGCCATATCAGCAAATATTTCAAGGCTACTAACTTTCCATATTGCATTGGAAACTTACTACACCTGACATTTTAGGCATACCAAAAGTCAATCATGTCTAAAATAACGATTGCTCGAGACAAACGATAACATCTTTTGAAATGAACAGTTAATACATCTCAAGAGAGTTTAAAAATACAAACCTTGAAACTTATCAACCCAAGGTGCACTTGTTAAATATAATATCAAAGAATTCCGTGTTCTGAAATAATCAGTACAGCGTGTTGAAATTAGGACTGCTTTGAAATAATTAGTAAAGGGTCGCAGACGTGCTGAGCAAAAGGATTCAGAAGGAACAGCCTCGGTCTGATTTGTTCGTAGCGTAAGAAGATGTTGGCTGGTTTTTTCCTTTCTGGGTTGAGCGCACTGTGGGATTCGTCTTATTATTAAACTACAACCAGTCCTCCATACTACCGGGTGCACTAAGATGGCCAGTGCGAAGAGATAATTTAATGTTTGGGTTATAGTGTCCACCTGTGGAGTCTGCATAATGTTTAATTTCATGCTAAAATTCTTGACCACACATGCACACAGCCGTGCATGCACGTTCACACAGATACACACAAACGATTAAACTTATACATGGACACAAGCAGGAATGCACATACACCTTTATCTCACACACACACACATGCACACACACATGCACACATACAGTAACACGCACCCGCGCGGGCACATATACACAAACGCGAGCCCTCCTCACGCAAAACGCCCATTACACATCGACGCCAGCGTGAAAGACAAACTCTTTCATGTAAATCACAAAGGCAACAGGATCGGTACTTGACCGTCAGTCGGCCTTTACAGTTCACAATTACGGCCCCTGTACGCCCGCCAGAGGGAGTGACGGTTTAGGTGTGGGTCTGCCTAGAACGTTGACAGTAAGTGGTGTCGGTTTGCCGGTTAAAGGTAAGGACACCTTTCAAATAGTGGGGATGAAAAAGACCACTGGGTGATAAACTCTCGTTCTGGCATTCCGACTGTACGGAGAACTGGATCGCACTCCTATGGGGACGTATGCACATGCGCACAGACACGAATTAATAGAGGTTTAAACACTTGCTGAATAATAGGGGAAAAAAATCTAAAAACAGCACAAGTATTTACTCATAGAACTGCACTCGGATAACAAACTCTGCTTTTTCTAATAATATAGCGTGCTTAATATGGTATGCATAACTTAACCAACATGAAACTATTTCCAAAATCAACAGTTTTTCAACTGCAGAATTGTGCGCAGTAGGAAGATAGGTTCCTTTTGATTGCCCAGTGGAATATTAACGTATCTCCCACTGATAGCTTATTGGGTTCTCCGGATATCTTATTCGATGTAATTTATCCATTCTCCTTCCCCCAATCACCCTTTAAATCGTGACCGAAACTGTGACCTCGGTGACATCAGCAGCCTGGGTAATCAGTCGCCATGGTCCGCAGTCAATGCTAGATGACATCCGGGTGTCTGTTAGCTTCCGCTTAGCGTGACTTTACCACTTAACACTTAGCGTACTTAGCTAAGCCTGTGGTGCCACTTCTGTAAACAGCTTTTACGGAGAGAGAGAGGGGGGAGGGAGAGAGATGCACAGAGAGTCACTTGTGAGATTTCACAAATCACTTGGCCTTGTTGAATCGCAGCCCTCAGTCATGTTCGTCCCGTGGGCATGCCAGAAACTCATCAGAGCGTGCACCTTCTGCAGGTCATGCGACCCCAGTCTTCCAGGCTACCTCCCAACGGAAAAGTTAAAAGACTGGATTAATACGCAACCCTGCAATTGACTAAAGCACAACGTAAAAAAAATCATTCCCACGCAAAGGTCACGTATACACACATTCAGCAGACACATAGGTAACACCCTTCACCTTATTTCCTCTACAACAAACAACGCGATAGGTCTCTAATCCTAGTGGACTAGATAACCGCAGGAAATAAAACTAGATACCGCCCACCAATTTCAGGGCGTTTTGAATACAAGAGGCTAAAGTCGAAAGTCTGCTCCCTGTATATTCCAGTGTCACACAAAAAAAGCTGCACCTCTAGAAAGGGAGGGAGGGTATTTCAGGATGTCCACACCGAGCTTGAAAGCTGCTGTTCAGTGCGCAAAGTTGTTTTAAAGTCTCGGGTGCAAACAATGTGGGCTCCGCAACCCTCCGCAGCCTCTCCAGAGAGTAACTTATCCCCATCACCTATTGTCTGTGTGTCTCTCTCATTTTATTTATTCTCTCGTGTCTCTTCGTTTGCTCTTTTCTTTCTTTCTTTCCTTGTTTCGTTCGTTCGTTCGTTCGTTCGTTCGTTCGTTCGTTCGTTCGTTCGTTCGTTCGTTCGTTCGTTCGTTCGTTCGTTCGTTCGTTCGTTCGTTCGTTCGTTCGTTCGTTCGTCATATGAAGACCTCTTTAAAGCAACTTGGTGTATTCTGATCGATATGTTTCTTCGACCTTGAAGACGCTTAATGAGTGAAAATATATTTACTTTCCTTGTTTTTAAAGCTACGCGGAGCGTTCTCAACAAAGCACTTGAACATCGTTCTCTGAATATTTCGAAGTCTTTAAAACCAGTTATAGGGGTTTGTAAGTTTAAAAATAAAGCGTTGTAAAGCAAGAGGGTCTGGAAAAGAATGCTTCGGCTTCAATATCATGTGAGGAGATCAACAGACGTTCAGAGATTCAAAAAATGCAACAGTTCGATTCACAGTTTTGCGACGAGCAGAAACGTGACACTGCCTGATGTCTAGTGCTTTAAAAATTTATGCACGCATAACTTTCATGAAATTATTGTTAACAGGTCAAATATACAAGAAAAGTTTAGTGAAAAAAATCAGCGAAAAATGACGGATAGATTCATGGAAATACTTGCGGACAGACGGAGGGACAAACTTCTGACCAAATAGGGCGATCGGGCAGGCTAAAATACATTCAGGCAGACACATTCGTTTAGACAAAAGGATGTACTAAATTATTTTAGAGACAGACTTAATAAATGCATTCGGATAGACATAGAACAAAAATGCACAAATGCTGACGCGGGTTAGGGGAAAAAGACACTGACTGACTGACTGACTGACTGACTGACTGACTGACTGACTGACTGACTGACTGACTGACTGACTGACTGACTGACTGACTGACTGACTGACTGACTGACTGACTGACTGACAGTGAAATGAACAAGCATCGAGGGAAGCGTCAGAGAAAAGAAATAGGTGAAAGCCAGATCATTGAGCTGATTCATATGCACTAGCCAAGAGGGCGCTCCAGATCCATAAAGAACAAGAACTACAGACAGCGTACAGGCCTAATTAGAACATTGCACTAGGCAACCATCGAAGCTAAATGAAAGTCGTAAAAAAGGCACTGTCAGTTTTCGCCATGCTCCCAAGACCATGCGAGCATGAGTTTTTAAAGCGTTTTACTCACGCTTGCTGGCAAAAAGTAATGTTTATAATCTTATTGAAATTCTTTCTGAGAGGAAACCTGCGGCTCAACCAATTATCAAAACACGTCTTTTGCTAGAGGACCGCCAACAGCGCCAACATCTCCACCGGATGCTCATGAAATTGCCCCCAAAACGTGCAGTCAGAAGTCTCCGGGGCAAAAGGGCTGCAGCAGTGCGTCGAGTATACAGGAATGAAATCCTCGTACTCTGTGACTCTATTTCTCCCTCCTCCGCTCTCCCTCTCTCTCTTACTCCTGCACGTGCGAGCACGCGCGCCGTTTCTCTCTAGTCTCTTCCCTCCTTTGCCTACCTTTCTCCCCTTCTCTATAAGCGGTTTCTTGCAGATAGAGACTTACGTTGCTGTCCTCGGTGGAGACAGGCGCCGTGTGCACACACGCACAAACGCACACTCAAGCCCACGCACGCACGCACACACGCACAAGCGCGCGTAAACAATTATGTGCAGCTCCGCTTTAAAGATGTGTTTAATATTTATGGTTAAGCAGTCCGTAATGTATAATGTATGTGCATGTCTCGGTTACTTCCCCATCGTGACAGGGAGAGCCACGTTTTTAGAGCCGCGTGGGACTTCCCGTATGCGTGTCTGCGTGCGTGCCTGCTTGCGTGTTTGCGTGTGTCTGTGCGTACGTAAAGAGTGGCGGAAAGAGACTGTAGTGTGGAAGGGAGAATCTGGCGATTTCCTATGAATCCCTTACCGCGTCTCTCTGTAGTTTTCTTCAGTTATCTGCCCTTGTCCTTCATTTGCCGCCAACAATGTGGAGGGGTTGAAGGGTAAAAAAACAAAAACAAAAAACAAACAAACAAAAAGGGAATTCTAGATCTAAACTATATTCAGTTGCTATTTATTCCAAGATTCAAGAGAAGCTTTATTGCAAACATTACATTTGAATGCTTACCTTGGAATAAAAGCAAATAACACTTCTTTTTAGGAGCATTTGTTTACTTTGATCAAAATGATTGAGTGAATTATCTTACAGATGCTCGAACTATTGTAAAACTTGCCAGGGTTTAACATTTAACAGCATTTAACACTCCAGGTCGGACTTGAGTTACGGACTTGAGTATACGGACTTGAGTTACGGACTTGAGTTACGGACTTGCGTTGCGGACTTGGGTTACGGACTTGGGTTACGGACTTGGGATACGGACAAAGGAGACGGACCGTCCTCACGATGCCGGTCCACAAAAAAGTGGAGCATACATCCCTACTCTTCTAGCCCTACAAACAGCTCACGGGACAATCTTTAACTTTAGTCAAGGTTATGCTCTTCGAGTTTTTCTGCATTAGGCCATCACATTTCTGAAGTTGCAGAGAGAGCGAGCAAGTAACAAAAATAGAGAGTAAGTAAAAGGGGAGTGAGACACGAATTAGGCCGTGTGGGGGGAGGAGGGAGAGACGAAGGGTTGGGGAAAGAGAAGAGAATAACAGTGGACAAACGTTTGGTAAAAAGAAAGCAAGAATAACAAACAAGCAAACAAACAAAGGATAGCAAGAGCGAAAAGAAAGGAACGCATAGAAACGAACAAACATAAAAGAAATCCTAACAAATTAGCATGCGGAGAAATCCCTATGCATTGAGCTTCGATGCTGCAGCGTTACAAAGAAGTGCAGCGCGTCTGCATCGTCTCTGTTCACTGCAGCCAGGTAGATTGTAGGCGAAAGGAGCGGCAGGTAAGAAGGCGGTACAGCGGCAGGAAGTGCTAGCCTCAAGTTTCTTCTCTCAAAGATACGCTTTCCCTCTGCCTGGCATTTGTGTCTTAACTTTGGCTGACATTAACTCCCCTTCTGTGAAACCGCAGTGCCACGTGCGAAGGACGAGCCTAAAGGCATCCGGGGGCAGATAAGCCGGCCAGGACATTTAAGCTCCAATTAAACGCAGGTTATCTGCTCTTAGCTTAAGGGCAACCGCCACCCAAGCTTTATTTATTTATTTATTTATTTATTTATGAATTATTTCTTTATTCGTTTCTATTTCTTGACAGTTTTCTGGTATTTCTCAGTGCGAGTAAAACAATTGTCAAGAAATCGCTGCTACTCTATATTATTATTTTTGATGTCTCCGTCCATTTGTGTGTGTTGAACGTGTGCCTGCGTGGCTGCGTGCGTACGTGCGTGCGTGTGCGTGCCCAGTCGGATGAGCCATCTGCAACTTCTAAAGCTGATAGTTACTGTACTAAAGGCTCGTCTTCAAGTATCTCACATTCTGTAAATTGTTTGAAATGTTCCCTGCTTCTATGAAGCATACTGAAGAGATTAATATTACATGGTTCTTCTCCGCCACCCCCACCCCCACCCCGCAAGCTAAACTTTCTTTCTGGGTTCAACATTTTTTTTTTTTTGCCACAACGGTTGCCTTCGAAAAGCAGAAGCAATTTTGTAGTTTACGACCATATACATCGTTGCAGCGCAATACTTAGAACTGCGGTATTTTGCGTATTCTTCGGCAGTGGAAAAGGGCGGAAACTGCACCTACAACAGATTCACATGCAAGCTTCTCCCCCAAAACGAGCGACAAAAATAAATTTCTCTCACGAGTCTTCGTGTCTCAAAGAAACGTTACCCATGCAACCGCGCTCGGCAATAACGCAAAAAAAGTTGCAGTACAGTAGAATCTCAAACACCTCAGACATTTCGATGTCCCTACATCTATAAACAGAAACACAGAATCATAACAAACATTGGTTGACTTGCATGAGCGTTCGCATCTCCTGTTCATTCGTAAAGGTGCACGTAAAATACACTGGCCGAACGGGCCTTACGACCCCTCTTATGACCGGAAAAAGCAGCTACGAACATTCATGCAAGCCAGCCCAGAAGCTAATCAGACGCCACTAACAAGAAGTACAAATATGCAAAAGTAAACCCAGTTTCATTGAAGTTACCGTCTTTTTTGCCACAGAGGATAGGGCAGTGGTCAGAGGATCGGACTATTGTGTCGAAGTCTGTGTGTTCAAATACAGCAATGGCCAAAGTTTATATCCAAGAATTAAACATTGTGCAGACTACAAGGCCATAGTCTGAACATCAAACTGCCTTTTCGCAGTGCGTGGGTGGTTGGGTGATTGGATGGGTGAGTGAGGGGGGGGGGAATGAGTGAGTGACATCATAAGTAACGACGTCACCATTTTCATCGTTTATATCGGCACAATCCTCGTCGCTCTCAGAATCTCTCAGAGTTCAGTCCGTGTTAAGGTATTTATCACGGATTTCAGATGCTGTGCTCAGCAATTATTCACGGCCTGTTGATTGGAAGCGGTATCACGGATAGTTTTCGAAAAGTTTCAGTGGGCTCCCATAGGGTTTGAAGGCATTAGACGTGATTGACGTCTCTGTCCTTACCTGCCTATTACCTGCATTATCTATCTTCAAACCTAATGTATAGTACAGAAACGCTACTAGCAAGTTAAAGTCGAGGCATGTATGTATGAACGTCGTATGCATAATTCTAACGTGATGTAAACAAATGCGTGTACTAATCAATGCAGGTTGTGTGGCGTCTGTTTTATCTTTTGCTTCCACTTTATTGTTTGAGAACATGGAGCACTTTCGTGTGACGATTCAGTCACTAAACCTTGGTCTCCAGAAAACAAGTATTTGTCTCACGATAAAAAAAAGACACCCCTCAAAATTGTCTGTTTACACATGCTCCCCCTTTGTGCGTGCACGCTGGTGTGTTCATTTGTGCGACTGTCTGTCAACAGCCACAATGTCCCTTGCTTCAAGCCCCTTCGCCTCAGGATTTATTCAACCTTTCTTGCCAGCTCACCTCCATCCCCACCCAGGTCTTCTTTTCGAAACAAATGGTCTGGGAGGCATTGTGGGATCGTTCAGCCAGCAGGCAGGAGACGGGCGCAGTTTATGACTGCTTGTGCGCACCTTTCATTACCTGTAGCAGAAGGTGCGAGATCGAATTCGTCCCGTGGACTTAACGGCAGTACCTGGGGACTACAGAGCATGGGACGTGGTTTAAAGTAAGTCTGAAGCCTGGTGTTCCTTTCTTTCTAGGTATCTGAGTCAATTCTCTGAATCCGCGAATCGTCGTTTGTCGCTATGTCACCCTGTAGGCCCCTACCCTCTCTATCATATGTCATCGTTCCCTCTGTTTACCCTCCCCTTTTCTCATTCTGTTTGTCATAGGTTTTCGATTTTTCTTCTGTATGAAAGTAATATTTTTGACAGGAATAATGCAGTTTAATTTAACATCTGAGTTATCTATTTTATCCGCAGTCGTAGAAACCAGTTTCTGCATCGCATATTTTCTTTGTATGTGCCATACACATCACCGTCAAAATGTGCACCTTCTCCCTTAAATTTAATAACACAGATCTGTATTCTCAGATGGTTCGTGGCCTCTTAAATTTTGTCTTTTTCTAGAAACACAGTGAACACAAGTACGTCGAAGGACCCTGTAGTATGTTGCTTTATTGATCTGTCGCTTTGTGTACTTTCCCCTTTGATTCTTTCTCTTTGGCCAGCGAGTCGGTATGCAAATAGCCTGA
>SMGT01008882.1:180044-219887 GCA_004794575.1 Lanistes nyassanus | reverse complement strand
AGATGTGAACACCTATTACCTATAGGAACACAATTTAGCACTTGTCAAGCACTCTAAGGTATCTAAGGGGAGTGCAGTATTTGTAATAGAAAAAAAATACATCAGGTGTGAATGAAATTCCTGAGTATCAAACAGTATCTATTTACTTCGGATTTAGAATTTAAGCGCTCTAGAGACGAAAGGCTCAGAAAGAGACGAAAGAAGTACTTCCTGTTGGAGTGATATTCTGTAATGCTCGTCTCTTCGACTCTGAGACGTTCTGGGGTGGGTGAGAGCGATGCTGCCAGAAAGATAGTCTGTACTAAGGAAATCTATCGCTGACAGAATTGTAGCCTTAAGTTCAAGAAGTCAGCAGTCGTCAACGTCCTAAACATGGCCATATAATTTTCTAAAACTTCAGTAATTGGTTAACAGGCTAGGTTTTACCGATACCGTGTTATTTTGAGACATTTGCGCAATATTGTTTTCTTATTTATTTCACAAATATTTAAACATCATTTCTTTCTTTCTCTCTCTCTCTCTCTCTGTCTTCCATATATACGCAGATAGAGTAAGTCGATAGACCGGTGGCTTGGTGGCCAAGCGGACAAATCAAAGAATTGGTTCGTGGGTTTCCCCAAAGCGCGTGTGCTTGTATTTGTTAAGCAGAAACGAAGAGAAAAAGAGTGAGGTGGAGATAACGTGCAGCTTATGATTGGTGAACCCTGGCCCTGATCTGGTCTGTTGCCTCGTGCATTGCTGCGCATTGCTGTGTTTTGTTTCCGGGCCACCCACGGGTCCCACTGGCTGCTAAGAGTGACGGAGGTCACTCGGAAGGCAGATCTCAGCTCCTTTTTGATCACGACTATCGGAAGCCATCGCAAAGTGTTTGATTTCTGACGGCCACACCGACTCGCAATCCCTCTGGAGTTACAGCTCCTTTCTTCCGGTGAGTACGGCAGGAGGGTCTGGGATCAAAGCCAAGCTATCGCCATTAATTATCAAACAACTGCTCGGCGGGCGCTTATTCAAAACGGAGAAGCCAGCTGAGCGCAGGAGAGACCAAGTGAACGCGAGAAGTCGGTAGGGGAAGGAGGCGCAAATGGCTAAGAAATTAGGAAAAGGAGAAAGAAAGAAGGAAAAAAGGTAGAAGGATGAGAGAGAGAGAAAAAGAGAAAGCGATGGAGACTGACAGGACAGAGAGAAGTAGGGGGATGAAAAGAGATATGAGAAGGAAAAAGCTAGAGAACAGAGAATGAGGAGATAGGGAAGAGCGAAAAAGGGGGAGGGGTTGGAAAGAGAGAGAGAAAGGTAGAGATAGGACAATGGGGAAGAGGAAAGATGAGGGAGAAAAAGCGGGGAGAAGGAGTTAGCATTAAGGAGAGTGGAGAGAGAGAGAGAGGGCAGAGAGAGAACGACTGAAAGAGAAGAGAGATATACATTCTTATTAGCTGCAGGTAAACAAATAACTGTGCGAAAAGTGAAAAAACTTTTAAAATATAACGATGTAAGACTTATGAGACCAGATCTTAAGGTATTTCAAGATGCAAGGTGTGACTGAAAGGGAAACTCCTCCCTCACACTCCTTCCTACCTCCCTCCCGCTATAGTGATCAGCTGGCTGAAGTGCTTTACCTCCAAAATAATTTGCCTCCAAATTGCTTTTCAGCAATAAGACCAGCTCCACATACTCTAAGTAAAACACTACACAAATTCAGGAACCAGTCTCCTGAAAGAAAGAAAGAAAGAAAGAAAGAAAGAAAGAAAGAAAATATCTGCACTGTTTTCGTTTTGTTTCGAGACGAATATTTTGACATTCTACACAAAGTTTTTTTTTTTATTCCCCACTGCAGTGAGGAGGGAAAAAAATATACCGCAGTTGAATGAAATCCACTCTGGACGTTAATGTACGCAGATCTCAGATTGGTAAACACTACCAGAAGTGTGAATTATCATCCATCTACAGAAAACAAGGTCGCCCAATTTTGAACAAAGTTTCCCCATAAAAACTTTTGATTAATAATTGTTCCAAACAAGTATGTTTTCGCAGAATATGTTATCAATTTTGTAGGGGGTTTTCACAAAAATAGTACACGCGGAAGTCCTCTCTATCATTTTTAGTCATGTTACCGTCTGCGAAAGTCTGCAGGTGAAACTACTGGTGTGTTATCATTCAGTCGTGGCAGAGGAAGGATGACACCTGTTGCAGAAGGGGGAGGGGCTGGAAAGAGAGAGGGTAAAGGTAATCCGAGAAGGTAGAAAAATGAGGGAGAAGAAGCGAGGAGAGGAGGGGAGAGAAGGACGTGCATCACGCACTATTCTGTGTTCCCGCGCGCTGTAGATTGCGCTGTCGTACCGAGGCCCAGTCACGCTTGAGTGCCCGTGTATAGACCGTGCTGTCCCACCTAGCGTCGCCACAGATGGCGCTTCAGTTCGAATGGGAGAGTAGCTGTCGTTTTAAAAACTCTGCCACTTCGATTGGAATCTCATTAAGGGGATGCTACTTTAAATAAAACGGAGTCCTGTGTGCATTTTTCATAAACACGGGGTAGTGTTCTGCAACAGGTGTACATGGGAGGCGGCTGCACAATTGGAGAAGAACGATTGGTCCTTCTCTCGGCTAACTCTCGGGTCGGGGGTTGACTTACGTGATGTCATAATATCAAAAGCGTCATATGACGCCACAGTTTTTCCTTTGAGCCAGGAAATGAAGGGTGTATGATCCATGTGCCTCGCATAAACATAAGGTATCTGCCTCCTTCATTTTTAATATAGGTCTGAACAGACAGACAGACAGACAGACAGACAGACAGTCAGACGGACGGAAGGACGGAAGGACGGACGGATAAAAAGGTTATTCTAGCAGACGTGTTATAGACCCTCTTGTTTTTATGTCCTTCGATTCTTTTCCTTCCACCCTTATATTCTGTATCCTAGAAAATCATTCTGTGTTCTGCAGTGACCGATGATTCTGGGAGCATAACACATCTATGTCCATCACTCAATGCAATATTGTCTGACATAAAGACGCCCCTGGGCAGAAAATAAAATAATTAAGTTATCATCAGATCGATTAATGATTTAGATCGGTTATTATATAAACATAAGCTTCAATTTCACGGTAACTAACAAGCTTAAGTAAGAAGGGATCTGTCATTAAGGACTTAGCGATTTCTAACGTGCTTCGTGCACTGTTCTGGATCCGAACACGCTGTGCATTGCATGCTTCATAGTCGGGCCGAGATCCAGCCAAAACCATCAGCTGTCACGTTCCGACATGTTTGATGAGCCGCACGTTTAAACCATTCGTTGCAACGCGTTGGAATATAAGATTGGATGTGTCACTGCTGCTGACCAAAAAGAAGATGTGCTTTGCGTTGAATAATGGATTGATGCTGCCAAGGAATGTCTGTCATTTGCGTCACCCCATCACCAGCTGCTTAGAGAAAAGTCACCAAAGTATACCTGTACAAACGTTTCATGTGAATCTGTGAGCTTTTAGACAGAAAGTTGAAGCCGCGGCTTTCATTTGAAATCGAGCTTTTACTTTAGGAATAATGACTACTAATGGTCCTGTACTTGCGTGAAGTCTGATCCCAAATATGGGATTATGGTAACGAAAGGGTAGACTATATTCTTGTCTATAGTCATTATAGTGACATCATAAGTATTTTGTAACATACCACATACAGGTTGTGTTTCATAGGATAAATGGAGACAGTATACAAAAGTCATTAAAGTGTACCCTTATCATCTTTTAGCCTGTATTTGATGCCATAAACATTAAAACAGCATATAATTTGCTATACATGATGTTCGTTTCGACAAAAGTTTCCCTTTTGCAATATTATGTCATTCAAACAACAACAGCAAGACAGGTAGAAAAAGAAAACGTTTAAAACTAAACAGAATGATGATGTCATTTAAATGCTACACTATTTTTGCAATGCTAAATAGACTGCTCACAATACATGAGTAAACCAGTAATATTATTCCAGGAATTTTGTTGCAGGGTGGGGGTATCTGATTGACGTGATCTAGTGGCATCTGCGCCTGTACTCGCAAACGTGGTTTCTCATGTGGAAGAGCAAATAAGTGCCAATGACTAAACACACCTTCTTCCCTCTCCCCCATCTCTACCTAGCTCTAAAGGGGTGTATGACCGTTTGCACCTCAGGCCCGCTTAACCCCACCCACACACCCATCTTAACTTTACCCTTTACTTTTACAACTCTGTGACTGCACTGAGTTATTTGAAGAAAACTATTATTACTGTGATTCGCTCCAAACTTCCATTTACTGAAGGCTTTAGGTTATAACCGAGAAAGAGTGATCTTCATTGCTTTAAAATGTTTGAAGTATTTTACCTTAAATTTGGTATGAAGTAAATGTTTCTGTCCATGCAAAGAAACAATATCTAAGAAAAGTTTTAATGACGTGAAAAATATTTGTGAAGCATAAAAGGTTTGTTCTTACTCTGCCTCCCGCGTTATTGCTAGGATGGACTGGAACTGTAAACTGCTTCTCAGACCTGGATCTTTTCAGACAGCTTTTTGCTCTCTTATTGTGAAAGTGCCGGCAACATTTATGTTTGGACGTATGTGTTAAACACTGCTCAAATTGTCCACATCAGACAAATCTTTTTTAGACTGATTCACATATACACACATATATAAGTACCTAAATGCATCTGCACACACACACACACACACATGCATGCATTCACGCAACCACGCACCCACACACCATTAAGCGAACTTACAGTTGAAGTAATTCACACAGATCTTGTAAAGAAGGTAGGACTCATGTCCTTGTACGAAAATATTTCTTCGAACAAAGAAAAATCTTTGAAATATTTATGTTTGGGCACGCGCTCATTTAATGTACTTTTAATAATAGGTCTTTGTGACTACAGTGTGCTACAAAACAGGAAAAGCGTCAATCTGTCGGTCAGTTGTTGATTACACGATATATCATGTACGCCCTTGACTGATAGTTTACATTAAATTTAAAGAGGAAAAAAAGAGGACTTTGAGTACTTTTTCCATATGCAATATTGCTCATACATATATTTCAGGGGGTCTGCCGACCCTGGATGCATTTTCTCCACAAAAGAAACAAAAACTGTCGTGGAAACGATCACTGAGATTTACATCGTATTGCAGACAAACTGCGTTCATCTCTTCTCACCTTAATGCAAGTACTTCAGCCAAGATCTGGGTTAACAAGCGCTCTGCATGCAAAGCATGACGTTGTCTTTTAACATGGCGATAAGCGTTCTGCTTGCAAAACATCCCGTTCCTTTAACTTGACGATGCATGTTCTGCTCTGCATGCAAAACAGAATGCTGGTGATAAGGAGACAGTCAGGTGAGGCGGTTTAGTGTTTTCACACCGCCCCCCCCCCATTTGTTTTTATTTCTTTTAGAAGCAGTGATGGGAGTTACAGATGAAAGATAGCAGTGCACTTGTAAGTGTAGCAGCTCTGCATATTAAGACCTTCAGGCACTGCTGACAGATTTTACAATGCCAAGAAACAAAACAACGGACTGACGGATGATTAACATTTGTGGGGGACGAATAGGAGCAGTTTACCGCCCTGCCTGATAACTGGATTGTCCCTTCCCTCCTTCCGGACATCTGATTCTATTTTCCATGCACGCAGGGTTTCTCCCGTGTTCTCAAATTAATTTTTACCCCGCCGAAATCTTTCCCATTGTCTGCTGTAAATTTCCAGTAAATTCTGGATTTAACCGACTGGTACCACTCTAAGCCGACAACTCGGTTTCTGCCCTGTTGCCATCACATCCCTTATAATCCTTTGGTTCACGTGCATATGGGATCGACAGATCTCAAGAGAATCGACAGTCCAGTTCTCCACGATTTCTAACGGTGGTGTTCTACGTATATACACATCTTCACAAAAATTTCAAACAATCTTAAGCATACTCACAACGTTTCCTCTTAGAGGTCATTTTAATCTGGTTTGCTTCTCTAAAGAGGTTAAAAATCCCATTATATGAAAGTGAATTTTGGAAAAGAAGAGTAAGATATTGCGAAATATTTTGTTGTTGTTGTCTTTGTTTTTGTCGTCGTCGCTGTGGTTGTTGTTGTTGTTGCTCAGAGAATCGTTTCTTCGGATTTCTGTGGGTTTGGCTTGTGAATGTTTACAATAGACGCGATTGTAGACGCATAAAAGGTGTGCAGATTTCGGTTATAAGAAAGCTGTTAATGTTCACTTAGTTTCTTGTGCAGACAACCCTCGTCAAAGACACCAGTAGACCCACTACTGACAGTCTTAATATAAGGCACTCTCACACAAACACCCAAATAATTGTCTTGCCGCACGCAAGAAGCTGAGAGCCCAGTCGGGTGACAACTTTCGTTGAGCGCCAAGCACCATTTTAATGACTCTATCTCCCCTCGACCTGTCCATCATTGTCAGCTTCCTGCTCGAGGATGCAGCCGCTACTTTCAGTCTGGTGGGCGTAACAAAGAACGCGCGTAAGTGCAAGTAGCCGCCGTGTTAGCGTCACGTGACCATGACGATGTCGGATGGATGAGTTGCGCTTATGCCGCTTCAAAAGTCGAAGAGTTTGAGAGCCTTCCGTTGAGAGATGCCGACAGCTTACGTGCCAGTCATTGTCGCTGTCCGCTGCAGGAGCTTGTTCGCAGCTGGCGCCCCATACATACAGACCTTTCGTCAGATTGTTTGATATGATCGTCATATCAAAAGCATTCTGCACTTTCAGCCAAACGTCTTAAATGTTTCATATCGCCTTGAGACTGCAGGCACGCGTTGAAAGGCACATTTCTGTCCTCGGCAGAAGGAAAAAAAGAGAAGGCTGAAGATGGTTATCGTGGTCACGCTTCACCGGCGTGTGCTGGAAGAAAGGCAACGTCACACGTGCAGGTCTTTTAAAGTGTGTGAACTGTAGAAGGTCGTGCACGGGGTGAAGTACGAACGACACAAATGCAAACATATATAATTATGCATAAGAGTCTGTTTCTGTTTCTGTTATCGCAACTCACACACTCTCTCGCTCTCTCTCTCTCTCTCTCTCTCGCCAGTTGGTCAGTCCGCATCAAATTGTTGCAGACATTTGATTCTTATGATTAATTTTCGTATTCCTGACAAAGACATGCTGGGTTGCATGAAAGTTCGTATCTGTTCTGCGTTCACCAGAAAGCCGTCTGCCATTTTCTTCCTGTGTATTTCAACTGCAGTTACCGCGCTGCATGAAAAGCGAGACGGCGCCCATGGATCCCCAATACAGCTCGGTAGAAATTTCCACAGCATCCTCTGCTAACACATGCGCACAATGTTGGCCCACCATAGCCCCACGCAAGCTCACAAGCGGTCAGTGTTGGACCTATAAAGCCAGCACGTCATTTTAACACCATTAGGACAACACCAATGCTCCAGAGGTTTAATGACATTCATGTTTCTTACATCAACATTTAATCAGACACAGATAATTCATTTCTGTACCACAGTCCTGCCAAAATAATAAGGCCCCCTTCTGTTATCGGCTTTCAAGCTCTCTTGCAACTTGCCGTCCAAGGCTTAGGACACTTCGCTTCAGAAATTCTCTGGTGGCCTGGGTTGGTCAGTTAATCAAAATAATGTTGGGGACAGCGTGGCCCTCGGTGGCTCAGTGGTTCGGACTGCCTGTTCATTGTTCTTGCATTGCGTGTTTATTTCCACCTATCTGCGTATGGTTAACTGTTGCACATTCTGGCGAACTGGACTGTTCTTGAGTCCTTTACAGAACTCCAAAAGCCTCTTCCGAACCGAAGAATCAGATACACGGGTGACATCAGTGTCGCAAGTAAACAAGATGGAGGTTAGGGTTTTCGATGTGACATATTTTAAAAGGATTCTGAATTCATCAGATACCGTGTGTTGGTTATCTTTCCAACAGATGCCATAAACATGTCAGTTGATTGTATTTACAATAATTCTTGGAAGTGTTCTAGCCCCTTGCTTCAAGTTCCCAAGATCGGTAGAAGCCCAACTGAGTGTTATGGTGGCGATTTTATTTCGCAAAACCCAGCTAATCGAGTCGGATGAAAAACCAGCATGATGTCTCGCATGGTTTCTGCTAGTGGTTGCTCTCTTATCGCGGAAATAAAGCCTAAAAAAGAATACCTGCACTAACTGAAACCCGTTTGTTTACTGAAACCCGTTTGTTTGCTGTAACCCGTTTGTGTAATGAAACCTGTTTGTGTAGTGAAACCCGTTTGTGTATTGAAGCACGTTTGTGTACTGAAGCCCGTTCATGTATTGAAACCCCTTCGTGTACATGTACGGTCGGTGTGCTCTCGGCTAAGATGAGTCACTAGTGTTCGGTAAAGGAATGTTCCAGCGCCTTTGCTATGGATATTTGACGACATCAAAGACATCGTCACCTCTTTCCTCTTTGCTATCCTCGTTCTTCTCTCGCCCACTCTTCGTGTCATTTCTCCCAAACACAGCTGATACTTGAGTAAAATTCTCTTGACCGGTCTTTGTTGACGTCTGTACTCCGTAAAATGTAAAATGCGTTCTGTTTCGCTAACAAAGTGTTCTAACTTGAATACTTCTTGTTTACAGTGTGAATTGGACACTCTAATTATTTTTAACACTGATCACATGTAAAAAAATTAAGTTTTAAAGCAGGTGCAAAATATGTGCTGCGTGTGCAAATAGTATGTGCGATTTGTGCTACATGTGTTCTAGGTGTTTCTAGCAAGTCCCTACTTGACTGAGTGCTTACTGCTGGCACACTTTTGGAACATTATCAGAACACCATTTATACATTTTTCAGCTATTCGAACACTTTCCGGTTCACAGATCAGAACAGGTTTTACACTTAAGCGTTCTAAATCAACGTGAAACGCGTTCTGTTTCGGTAGCAAAATAAGTGTTTGAACACTTCTTGTTGACAGTGGAGGCATTCTCTTTCATGTCTGTAACACCATCCAATAACATCTTCCTTGCCCAGCCGGGCAGAAGCGCATGAGCTTACGTTATATTTCCTTCTGCTCTTCTGCTTCAATCTGTGTTAGCAATACTTCGCCTAGCTAGCTATTCTGTACATGAAGTTAGTAAACTTTCTCAAGTTTTACTTTTAACAGCATTAAGAAACGTTTCTGTAACAGCCATTCCTCTGCTTGTAATTCTGTGGGAAGCATTTCTTCTAGAAATAATGCTTATAGTCTCATTTCACATAATGTGTTAACTTTTATGTTGACCAACATTTCCATCAGTTAAAATACGATTGTATAATGACACCATGTACACATATATGGATGCAGATTTCTTATGTATGTCATGTGTAGGTTACTAATATGCAATAATAGTTCCCTGAGTGTACTTCGTGTGCATGTGTACGCTGGAACTATTACCCATCAACCATATAAACAAGAAGAGTTGGAGGAAAACAGGCAGACACATAGACAACACAAAAAAGAACTGGACAAACAAAGAGATAAGAAAAATGTTAATGTATTTAGAGCCGGTATTTAGCCCTTACACGACTGGATAATAGCAATATCTCGGGGAAGCTAGCCATTTATTTTTATCTGTGTGTAATCTGGTGCGAATCCATTTTGTCTGGGCAGAGAATGTCAAAGCCAGATAAATAACAAGGCACTGGCACTGCACAGTATGTTTGGCTGCGTGCGGTAACATGATGAAATGAAAAAATGATGAAGATCTCTCCAGGATTTCATCTTGTAAGGTTTGGTTGTGCAGCGCTGACTGTTGGACTGGTGTTATCAAACACTTTTTTCCACAGTCTACGCAGCGCCCATGCGACAGAGAAACGCTGGAGGTTTTAACCCGATTTCCCCCACACCATCAAACGTCGATGACAGTTTTCCACCTTCCATCCTCTCTGTTCTCTCCCCTCTCGTACCTTAGTGTCCATGTTCTCACAGTAAGCCACATCATCGAAGTACAGTCACCGCCGCATAAAGGCAGCCACTTGGTTGCCCCAAAGAAGTTGCACGCTTAAAGGAATTCTCCCTTCCTAAAACAGCTTGTTTCTGTTTGGTGATGACATTTTTGCAATTATCTAGCAGAGATATTTCGGGAGTTGCACTTATCCGAACGAATTCTACAGCAAAACAATCCTTTCCCTGAAAGTGCTGCACTTAACCGAAATGTGCACTTATCTGAGTTGGATTTATGCGGCAGCTACTGAATATCTTATCGTTCACTATTATGGAGTTTAAATTGACAAATTTCCAGATTTGAATGACATGTGTGATGCCTTATCTTACTGCATGGCAGATTCCTGTATTGACGGAAATATGTAGTGGTTTGTATTTCACGAGGCGAATGCTTTAGTGTCGTGCTCACATTTCGAGACTTAGTAGCCTATTTCGATGAATTAAAACCAGTAAAATGGTAAGCGTTTTCCACTCGGGATGGTCATGAACAGTCAAATGACTGCCATATTTCCTTCGTCAACTGCCTATTATATCCGTAAGAAGTATAGGTCAGCGAATAAAGGTTTTGGTTCTTAGGTTATTAACTTCGGCAAAGTACTTTATTTTTCTGTCCTACGATCATTAAATTAGTTGAAGACAAATTGCAAGCCTTTCCTGCAACCAGCAATGCATAAAGGGAAGGGCAGTAACAAATTTCAGACTGTATCATCACTCCGCTGTTGCCTTCCTTCTCAAGTGTCTCGTCGATGTACGTGAGTCCCCTCATGCACGCTTCTCTCCTCTTGGCTGAGCTCATGAGTTAAGGGCCCTAAGGAAGTCTGCAAATCGTGACTACGAACGCTAGGCAACTTCTAACACCGCTATGATACACAGACAAGAGCAAGCCAGAAGAAACATAAAAGCGGATGTAAAATTTACTACTTTGGAAAGTAAGCACAGAGAGTGTACTGAACAAATAATCCAATGTAATCATCTCTTCCGTTCACTGCACATCGACCAATGGGGTAACAACCCTTTGTTTTATAAGAGACATCAGTGGCTTGTTTTAAACAGCAGCATTTGAAATACTCTAAAGGCTATAAAAAGGTAATCATTGAAAATGAAAACAAGGGAGGGACTGTTACTTTGTTTCCCTCTTTGTGGCTTTGAACCAGGTCCGGTTCTACAAATGATTCATATTAACCCTGGTGGATATTTTTAGTAAAGATTGTTGGACATTCTCCAGTTGTATAATATAATTGTAATCGTAAAATAATATAATCACGTAAATATATATAGCCTTCGAGGTATCTTAGCAGCTATAGCTCCTTTTAGCACCTGCTTTTGTGTTGTACATATAACCCAAGGGCACTCGTTAAATGACAAAATATCTTAGTGTTAGTTTATAAAGACAGTTTGTCTGTAAAATCAGTTCAAGCGCGGTATTTGTGGCAATGGCTCTGCACGAGATTAATAGCTTTTTAAAATTTAAATGTCATGCTGGGTTTTTGACGTTCAAAAAAGATTTATAACTTTTGAAGATGTTATTAAAATTGCAAATGTTTCTTTGCTTATTTACTAAAGAGTATGAACCTAACCTTGCAGAAGCTAGTCTGGAAGAACAAATAATTTGTACTGTACCGTATACGGCTATGTAGTTTTAGAGAAGAACGGTTCGTGTATGTTTTGAACCGTAAATGTTGTGTGCAGTTAAGTTTAGCTCTCTGGGTGTCTACAGTGAAGCGAGGCAAGAAATGCAGACGTTATTGCTGTCAGTTGAACAATACGTTTAACACGGCCCACAGAAAAAGTGTTAACCTGTTTCTTCTCTCTTTCCTTCTCTCCCTTTCTCTCTCTCTCTCTCTCATGCACGCAGGCAGGCAGGCAGGCACGCAAGCACACACACACACACACACTTATTTTCAATGAGAGGAACGAAAGAAACCACAAACATCACACATTAACAAAACGTTCAGAAGTGTCTGCCGCAAAATACTTTTTAAAACAAAAATGCAGAGAAAGGGATGCCGGTAATTTAAAAGCAGCTTCCATGGTGATACGTGCAGGTGTATAATCAAGAATCACACGTTGTCGGCACGGATTGAGATGAAAGATTAACTAGGTGTTTACTGGAAGTAACAGGTGAGTTGGACTGCCAAGTACAAAGCAACGGATGAGCCTCCAGTGACGTCACAGGCGCTGTATGCAGGGGAGGTGAGAGGGAGTGATGGCCGGCAGATGAGGCTGACACTTCATGCAGAGCGTGCATCCCAAGCCTTTTCCAAAAATTGCTTTTAACTTTCAAAACCCAGCGGTTAGTTCCCATTAACAGATGAAAACTATTTTCCTTCAACGATAAGCAAGTCACGAGGGGCCGACACACGGAGCTTGGACGCTCAGTATTTGTGATGTTTATCGGAATATTTTTTTTTGATGGGGGAGGAGGGGAAAGCCAGTATTTTTTAAAAATCTTTCCAGTAGTGTCATAATTGTTACTTCTCTTTCTTTCTTTCTTTCTTTCTTTCTTTCTTTCTTTCTTTCTTTCTTTCTTATTATGATCAAGAGCCTTTATGTCAGTAGGATTAAATTATACGTTCATATTTCAAAGATCTGAAGCCTTGAGAGATTTTTTTAAATGAACAAAATGATTTCACTGGTTCACGCATTCATACTGCATATTCATTATTGCTGAAGAGAAACTATATTTTATTCATTACCAACATACTAATTATCAGTGTTCCTATTCTGTTAACTGCAGTCAGAATATTTCATAATAATCTGAAAATTAAACTCATGCACGCAAACGCTCGCATACATACATACATACATACATACATACATACATACATACATACATACATACATACATACATACATACATACATACATACATACATACATACATACATACATAAGCATGCACGCAGACACGAAAGTATACCCATAGGGGTACGTACATTATATACAAGTTCCACATGAACGTCTTATTTACTTATATATTTATATATTCATTCATTCTGTTAAGCTTACGAATGTATTCTATTAGTGAGCTGGTTATGATTTGAGAATGTTTGCATTAGTTGAAGCATAATTATATTAAGTGGCGCGACATGCAGTAAATGTTGTATGCTGAAATTCAGCTACCAAGGCCGTTTTATTACCTAGATTATGGACAAAACAGTTTGCCTAACAGCCAGTGAGGTGATTACTGCGTCATGAAATTGATGACATTAGAGGTGAATGCTTCATCGCTACCGTTTTTCTGGTAATCTAGTTTTTTTCCTAATGTGCCATCATCATAATTTCTCCTTTTCTCCCTCCCTCTGTCCTCTTCTCCTTTTACGTTTCTTCTGTCTCCCATCCCTCGTCTATCTTCCCTGCGAGAAATATCTCTACTCCTCCCTTTTCCCATTCTCTTGTTCTGGTTGTCCTCCTTTCACTTCCTTTTAAGGAAAGGGACGAAAAGAACGTTGCTGGTTGTCGAAGGCTAACCCCAAGCAATGACACAGTTGTACAGATACAGTTTAGCGGGAACTTCCACTTTATTTATCTCAGTTGTCTCCCTTGATCCTCTGAAAAAAAATGCTTCCCCCTCCCCTTCAGGGCACACAACTTTATTTCTCCATATACCCTTATGTCATCAGTTCTTTCATACATCTATCAACTCCACTGAATCCGTACCTGCCTACGTGTGCGTCCATCCATCTATCCAAACAGCCATCCATGCAACCAGCCATACATCCAGCCAGCCAGCCATCGTGTTACTCAGGAAGATTGTGGTTAGGTATACCCTGTCTGGTGTTAAAAGTAGGGATCGAACAAGCGGTTAGTTTCTTCATTCCTTCTTTCATCTCTTCTTGGGTTAGTATAGTGATGCGGTTAACAGAAGTGTTCTTTCCAGGTGCAAGCTGATGCTAGGAATTTTCACAACGTGCGTGCAGAGGGTAAAAACTTTAGACGCAACTCAGCAGCACTCTCTCTCTCTCCTCTAAGAGCATACACCCTCACTTTGAATACACGACCACGTCTACCGTAGCTCCGCGTTCTGGTGGTCTGTGAGGTTTAAACCTCGTCATTCCACGTGCGACAGCAGAACTCGCAAACAGATGGATTAGTCAAGACTGAGGCGAGAGGGTTTTTTTTAATCGTCACAAAAAAGGTTCTTGATACTGCGGTAGGTAACTGTCTGACGGCTAACGAACTTTACTGTGTTTTAACCAATCAGCTCGCTATGTTGGCAGCACTGCTGAATTAACAACCGGCGCGTGGTCTCCAGCGGTAGGACACCACCTACTGCGCTGTGGGCAAGCCTGAAAGCGATCCGCACGTGTCTGCCCATAAGGACTCTCCCAGCCTGGCGGCTGTCATCCGCTTCCCGTGGCATTAACGCTACCTGACAGAGCATGCATTACGGCAACAGGCGAGAGTTCTTCCATCGCTGGATGCCGCGCCGCAGGTAGAGCTATGATGATTGGCTGCATGCCGGACGCCTCTGTTCTGTCAGCCAACGACCGGCAGCTCTGCCCTCCCCACCGCGCCACACCACCTCCCTGCCCCTGTCACGCTATCTCGCTCTTCCCTCAACCGCCAGTTTCGAGCTCCTACTGCACCCACCACTTCTCCTCCACCATTTCTGCCCCCTCCCGCATCCTCTTACCGTTGGGCTTCAGACTACAGTCTTTTTTTGTCTCTTTTTTTGCTATCGAGGAGATCGTTCGTTTGTTCGTTCGTTCGTCCATTCTTTTGCTCAGTCCGTCCTACAACTCCATCTCTAGTTTCTACAGCTCGTGCGAGAGGGGCGATTGAAACCTCCTCCCTCGGTATCAGGTCTGCGGCCATTCCGTGCACCACCCGCGGTTTGTCTGGCCGCTCGCGCGCAAGAGATCCACGCCTACCTTATGGGCTTCAGCACCCAGCAAGCGATCGGGCTCGAAAGCGCTCCGCGCGAGGTACGCAGACCCGAGTAACCACAGCTTGAGTAATGGCGGAGATTGTCTTCGGTCCTCAGCTTTGCCGCAGCTTTCTGCACCACCACACCTCGCCACTCGCCCAGCCAACCCTCGCTGTGACGCCATGTTTGTGTACATGAACACGTGGAGGTGACCAGTAGGATCCCCCCTCTCTCTGTACCTCCTCTCCAAGGATCCGTCTTGTTTGAACTTCGTGTTAATTTACCTGTGCTACTCCGTTACCTGCGGTAGCCTTCCGCTCAGGTTCCCCTGTGTTGTCATCAATGTGAGTGTGACTGCAGCAGGAGATGGGGAAAGAGCCGCTTAACAGTTACTTTGAATTTGTCGCAAAGGGCGAAACAAATTAAAATTAAAAGAGGCTTTCCCAGTTAAGGCGACAGATTGTCCTATCGCCACAGGCGGCGTGGGGCAGACGGCACGCCTGACAATTTTATTGCAAGGGTGTTAATTAGGCGTCTCGTTTGGTGACCTCCCCTTTCCTAGGCCGTAGCAAACTTCAGGTGCCAAGTGACCAAGGACTTTGCCAGGACGCGCTTCAGCGACACCAGCTGCATCCAGCATATGAAGAACTGCGTGCACGGCCACCAACAACCACAACTACCACAGCAGCAGGAGCAACGACAGCACACAGAACAGCGCCAGCAAGCGCACCGACTTTCACCCACAATTTGGAAGGCAAGCACAGGTACCTTTCTGTTACAGCATTGTCCGTAGTCATTGGCAGCGAGGTGGGAGGCGGGAAGGGGGACTGGGTGGAGATGATTGGAGAATACTTTATGATCTTGTAGCACCTTTCCTGTGGCTGAAATTTCTGGGTCTGGTAACTTTCTACAAGAAAGTGTCCTATTTAATTGACTAATCATCCCTTCAGAACAAGTAGATCACAGTTTTTTTTTAAATCCTCTGACATCACCTTTCTACAAAACTGACGAAATGGCTGATTTGCTAGCAGTATGTTGTTCCCGCAGTGCGTTGGAAACTTGTCCATCATCTATGCAGCCACCACCCGCAGGTGTGCGGATAGATCTGGCATCCGCATTGCTTCTCCTCAGGACAGCTTCAGAACTGCCGCCAAGTGCTGTCGGGAGGTAGTCTGTTTTCTCTAACAAACCCTGGTAGTCACCGCCGCGCCACTCGCTCCCCGAAAATGTGCGCACTCGAAGTATTCACCTTGCTCCAGTCTCGGCATTTTTTCAAAATATGCGTATATTTCATTGCGTACGCGCACCTGTACAGGTATTGTTATGTTTCTGCTGTGTTAGTCTGTATGCGAACCGCTGGACCACGTGTCGCCCGGGCACCGTTGTTATCGTTAGTCCTTATACACCTGTAAACGTTTGTACAATCGTGTTATTTTCGTGACCTCTCACAATAGCCAATTTTCTCTAACCCAGAAATTTGTTTTCGAGTTAAACGAACTTTAAATCATGTCACGTTTATCTTTCTGGTACAAGATGAAATCAATTTGAAACATCGCCTTGGGGCTGCATGGGTGCAGAGTTTTAATTTTTATCCCTCCTTTCCACACACCACACACATAGCTACAGGTTATTTCGAAATCTCCAGAACAATGGAGCGAGATTGTTAAAAACCGTTGGTAGGGATTTAGTGTCTGATGTCTGTCCAAAGTCTCACAGCAGGAATATATTCCGAATCCGTCAGAGATGAGGGCAGATAAAGGCCACAGAGCAATGAAGCTTACTCCGAATGGAAGTCGGATGAGACCCCAAAATGACAGAGAGAACGAAGCGAAATAGACACGGCCTCTGGTCACTGCAATAATAACCATCCTGCAGGCGTCCGTCGTGAAGGGGGAGTGGAGGAAAAAGAGGGGAGGTAGACGGGAGGTGGACAGGTCGAAGACTCATAAGACTGTGCTGTATTAAACAACAGGAAGCGCATTAAGCCAGCAACCGCGGCATGGAACGAGCGGCTGATTGGTATTAAGGGAGTCGATATGGTAATACCAGAGTCATCCGGAAGGCGTGGTGTCTGCATGCTTCTGTTGGCGGTCAGTGTTACCCAGTGCAGCAGGAAGTGTCATTAGCCCAAACCTCATTTTGACAGGCGGGGGAGGGTGGAAGCGGTTGGGAGGGGGACAAAACTTGGTGCTGGCAAATGCATCACCCCGATGCCAGCAGCCAGGAATCTAGACTCAGGATAAATCGGTGTTGCGGTTGGACCATGGCTTACTGCCGGACGCGGTTCCCTTCCCTCCCCTCACACCGTTACCTCTCTCCCTCCTCTGTCCTCTCTCGCCTCCTGCCACTCTAGGTCCAATCTCCCCACCCCACCGTCCTCTACGCCTCGCAGCCCACCGTACAGTCCTGTGACGTTCCTTGACAGAAGACGTAGACAAAGCTTAGAAGAACCGCTAACAACCCAGTCGATTCTGTCAGTCACACGGCCGTTTGCGGGCCGCTGGTCGACTGCCGATTAGAAGTCAGGCTTTGGGGACACACTCCTGCGGTCCTCGCACAGACTAACGGAGCCGACTGCGATTGGCCGGAGATGTACACTTGTGCAAAGTGGGGTAAACTTCCCTCCATCCCTCCCTGCTTTTATACCACGGTCTTCGGCCTGTCTTACCCTGCCGTTCCCCCTACCTCTCCTCCTCGTAAACACTGGATCCTCTTTTGTCTGTTATAATTGCCGCGGCACACCACCGCCAAGTAGAAATAGAACAGTTCATGGCTGCTGTGCAGACCTCCTCGCTTAACATTTTTAAAAATCTGGAGGCGCGATGGAGCAAGCGGTTCTTCATTCGCACGGGCCGCTGAAGTTTCAACGTTAATTTAGTGTTTTATGTCCCGCGGGCTCGCCGAGGCGATAAAGTTTATTCCAAGCCACCATAAAGACTTGAAGAGCTTTCAGACATTATTATTGTGTTAAGTTTGTGAATTTGAAAAATCGGCGAGGGAAATGTGGCTTGCTTCCTAGTTTGATATTGTTCCGTGAAATTTGTGCAAGACCTGCGTTCTTTAGCTTGCATTAGAATTTCTCTCAATTCATGGATTTGCGATTTTGTCGTTCCATTCCTTGTCATGTGTCTTCAAAGCAAGAAACAGAGTGACGACTGGGGACTTATTCATAGTGTGTGATGTGCTCTCATCCGTCAAGACCAAATAATTGCTTTTTATCCAGGATTCACAGCAGCAAACCAAGCTGGTGCTACAGTGCTTGTGGGCTTTTCCGAAGAGTCGTCTGATTTTCTAATCTTTTTTTCTAAAAAAAAAACTCTACGGACGAGGAAATATACAGGTGGGAGATGTAATAATCCCAGAAACATTCAACTGCTGAGTCCTCAGGCTGGTGTGTTTAGACTGACTGAGGAAAAAAAGTGAAAAAGTAAGCAAAAAACAAAAGATGGACACAGTTGTTGCAAGTTAGAGGCATCTACTAGAAGACGGGAAAGCAAGACATCGCTGTTATTGAACTGCAGGTTTACCTGAGACTGATTGAGCCAGTGTTTCTAGCTCTCTGAATTATACTTTGAAAGGAATATTTGGTGTTTGTGTTTTCCTTAACTCCATTTTCTGCTTGAACTTTCCCTATGAGGTAAGGAAAAAAAATTAACTTTTGTTTTTACTGCGATGAATTCCTGTAGTGGTCAACATTGCATACATGTTATTGCATACATGTTACATGTTATTGGATACATTGCATATGCATGAATGCGTGTAAAGATGTATGTACCACTGTAGGAAATGAATAATAGAATGAATCTGAAATACATTTACCATAAAACATGAATTATTTAACCAATAAAATGATAGTATTTAATCTGTCACTTAGTAAAAGAAGCATACATAGTGAGTTTCTTTATAATCCACCTTCGGAAAGTCAAAATAAAATGCGGGGAATTTTTATTTTATTTTATGTATTTTTTATTTTGCTGTTTTAATTTACTTCACTTTTTCATTAATTATTTTTATTTCTTTTTCTGCTTATTTATTTAATTCTTTTATTTCTTTGATTTATTTTTGTTTCTTTTGCTTTTTTATTTTATTTAATTTCTAATAATGCTAGCTTAGTTTGAATGTTTTTATTATAATTATTGTTTTTTAATATCAATAAAATATTTATTGTATTTTGAATATGTTTATTAATAATTATTCTATGCTTTAAACCAAGGACAATATTTTAAGATTTTGTTATTTTGATGAAGATTTTTTTAGACATACAGTATTTTGAAGCTGTAGCGCGACAAGCGCCGCGAATTCCTTGCATTACATATTCCAAGCGCGTACTCGCGCACACGCAGAATGTACAGCGCAATGAACCCGTCGCATTCATGTACACACATGCTCGCGCGTACGATTCACACAAACTACCCACTTCATATGCACACAAAATGCAAACCAGACACATATCACACACATTCCATTCAGGGACGGAAACACACGGACACTCTCAGCTGGTTGCTGTGTCGGGCGGGGTCGTTAGCAAGAAACCTATGTGAATAGAGAATTAAGCGCCCGTACTTTTAACTCAGCAACCTACACTTTTTAAATATGACATGAGAACGTAAAGAATACAATCATTTTAAATTGTTATAGTTTGTAATTTTTTACAACGCTATTTTTTAGGACTGAGGTTCTCTGCCCGAAGATAGAGAGAGAATTTTCCTCTTCGCAACTACGCAACAGCTGAAGACAGTCTGATCAAAAAGAAAAGCAAAAGCAAAAACAAAATGATAAAAATAGCATAAATAACAGTAACAAGTGAACACTGAGAGAGAGAGAGAGAAAAAAAATAGGTCTGCATATTGGGGTAGCCGTTACCAATTCAGAAAATTTGCACCTGACCACAGCCACCCCGCTCGACAGCATCGAGAAACCATGCCGAGGGTTTAGGGAACGATACGTTTCTGGCACCGCCCAAGGAATAAATCGCATTTAAACAAAAAGTGTCCTGCATCGAAACCTACTCAACACCCGCGGACTCCCTCGCAACTGCTGGCAGCGCGGGTCGTGTTTGAAAACATCTGTGCCGCGTTATGAAGGGCATCGCCAAAAACCAGAAATGATTTACGAAGGCGCGTTCACTCGGTTCAAACGGAAGCGAGCAAGGAAAGAATTCTCTCGTCTGCTCGTCTCTCCTGACAGTGTCCTCGAGTGGCTTTGGGGCCGCCGCTTTCATTCATTTCCTCTGCTTTATAGGCGGCCCTTTAACGGCACTAAATATTTCACGTTCATTCATTCATTTGCACGCCGGTTTCTCTGTCCGTCCGTCCGTCCGTCCGTCCGTCCGTCCGTCCGTCCGTCCGTCCGTCCGTCCGTCCGTCCGTCCGTCCGTCGATATCTAGCTAGCTAGCCCGTCACATCTCTCTCTATATATATATATATGAGAGAGAGGTATGAATATATTTGTAGATATATATAGCGAGAGAGAAAAAGATAGATTTACATAGATATGATATCAGTTGTGTAAAAAGCAAGCCTGTCTTGAGCTGTACTAGTTAAAGGAATTTGAAACTGTCCTATCAGTAAATGGATGGCAATTCATTTTTATCTTCAACACGCCCTGCTACCTACACCACCATCACACAACTCCCGTCATTCTCATAAGCATTTCCTGGGTGAGGAGCGATCCCGTTGAACAGAATTTGCCTTCAGCATGCTTAAACAGGGTCGTTCGGGAACGACAGAAACAAGCCACAGCAATAGTCCCATCTCTTTTCTTCAATCTCTTTCGTCTGAGATTCTCAGAAAATGGGGTTTCAGACCTATCGCTGTAATACCTGACTACTGTTGCTTCTGTTGGCGTGCCACTTTATACGCTTCATGAAAAGAAATTTCCAAATCCTAAGCGTCCGGCTATTTCTCGCAGATGTTATACAACAAAACAACAATGCTGAGTGTTAGTGACCTCTGCCTACCGATAGTTTGGGAAAGCCTTTCAGACACACTACATTACTTCGCTGAAATTCATTATGCATATGCACTTTCACCTCTGTCGCTCGTCTTGCACCCTGCACGTTATTTGTAGAGGAACATGCGGTTCACACCCCAGGCGGCATCATCGTGTCACAATATGATGCTGATGATCAAATGTGAAAGAAATGAAAAAGCAGAAATTACAGAAACAAAATGTGGATAGTAGGTTTGTACCTGATAAAGCACGCAACCAAATGAAACAATGCATTTAATCACTACTTAAAACGTTTCTGTTTGAGGAATATCGCGTATTCATTCACTACACAAAGTGTATCTTTAGTCTGGTTTATGAAACCGGTCTTTGCTTATAATTTGTCTGCAGTTTCCCAGACTTATTTGGCACTTTCTGGGTTGGTTTGGTGAATGAGTAATTGAGGGTGAAAGGAAGTGGAAAAGGGAGGGAATGCCATTTGTTCTATAGGCTGCCAGCGCTGTGTAGGAAGTGTTTCCAATACTCTGTGGGGCACACAGCTCGAAGATGTTAATGTACGTTTATGCAAAAACAGAAATTTTGGCTTTCCCGCATAAAATGTGCTTATTTTTTGTTTTTGGTTAAACGCACATACTCGTATTTCGGAGAACTTAAGCCTTTCCTCACGTCGTCTTTCCTTCTACTGTTTTCTTTGTGTCAGTTGCGCAAGACCTGGTTGATGTGGACTCGAGGCTTACCTCCGACATCTGTGCGTTCTTTGACTGACCTGCCTTGGCGCTGTTCGCTGGCATGACCCAGTAAGTGGAGGCCAGAGTGTTTTCCTGTAGGAAGCTTTGTGACCAGCCGCTGGGAGGACGTCAAGCAAGCGTTCAAGTTCTGATTTATGACAGACGTCAACAGAGCTGTCGCGATTTCAGCTTTCTTGAGCTCGAAGTGTAGAAAGGATACTACAGTACACTTTCGTCACACGCTGAGATCCCCTGTGGCCAGAGTTATCGTCCCTTCCCCGTGCCTAAAAAGGTCACCAAGTGAAGCTCCTGACGCCGTTTTCGTCGCTTCTGGGACTTCTCCTGCCAGGAGAGAAGGAAAGAGAAAGGTTTATGAGTCGAGCGGATCCCAGCGTTCCACTGGAGTGATGACACTGTCGTCATCGATGTCGTCATCACCTTGATGGTTTTCTCTCCACTTTGCATCTACTCGCCTGGAATCCCACCGCCTCCACAATTGCCGCGTACTCACCCCTGCCTCCAGCCTTTCTCCCCTCCCACCCTCCCTTCACCTCTCACGTGAGCGGCGGACGGCTGGGCACCGACGTCATCATGAACCCGTACGCCTTCCGCGGCTGGCACCTGCCCTCGGCCTACGCCGACGGCAGCAGCTGCGACAGGAACTACCCGACCATGTACCCGACCTCGTGGACATCCACCTATTTCTCGCCGTCCTCCGTCTACCCGTTCCAGGCCGACTCGGCAGCCTCCGCCGTGGCCAAGCAGACGACCAACGCCAACGACTGGAAGCTGCAGGGCATCTGCTCCCCGACGCCAGACGGCAGCGCGGTCAACGTGCGGGAGAATGGACTGGTGGGCAAGACTGGGTACGAGGGGCTGCTGTACAAGCCCAACGCGGGCCCCGGCGCCATGTCGGCCCGCTCGGCTGCCGACTTTGAGGGAGCAGCCGCTGCCGCGGCGGCTCGTGACGAGGTGCAGAAGTCCTGCTGCGCCATCTCCTGCACGTGCAGCACGGGCGGCCACCAGGGATCGCGGCTGAACGGCATGCTGGACACGTCGTGCGGCTGGCGCACAGCGGACATGTCGCCGGCGCTGGACTTCAAGCAGACCGCCAATATCTCGCCCTACCAGACGCTCTGCCAGAGAGGTGAGTTGTCGCTGACGGCTTAGCTTCCAAGTGGCTGAATTTGAATTCGAACTGGCTTTTTCTTGTTTTCACATTTTGTTCATGTGTGTGCCTGTGTCTGTGTTTTGTTTGTATCTGTGTGTCTGTGCTCAACCGTGGATTTGTGCATGTACGCATGTACATACATCCGCAGAAACATTCAATGTTTTATTCTCATGTCTGTGCGTCCGTGTATCTACATGTGTGCTCGCGCGTAATTGACTGTGTACGTGTGAACGTGTGTCACATCTTTCAATTCCCACTATGTTTGACGATGATACTTGGGGACGAAAGACTCAAATTTCCAGCTGATTATTTGACTTGTTGCTTGACTGTTACACTTGTTGGTTCGTTGTTACACGTGTTACTTGATAGTTGCACTTGTTGCTTGATTGTTACACTTGTTACTGGACGGTTACCCTTGTTGCTTGACTTTTGAGCGTCTGAGTTTTGAGTTTGTCCAACAAAGTTTCGACTTCAAGTTCATTATGAACCTCGACCTACTTTTAAAAACAATTAGCCCTTTAGTTCACTCATTTTGGCATCAGTCTTAGCGCCTGCACACGATCTCTTACAGGTAGATGGTTAGCGAAACATACTGACAGGCAACTAACTACTCAGTCAGACAGACAGATAGACGAACAGACAAAAATCTTCTTACTGCACATGCTTGTAGCTTCTATTGTTTACAGTGGCCCTTTTTTTTAGCGATGCAGTTTAATTTCGCTGGTCACTTATTCTATTTTGTAACCTTTCTCTAATTTTAAACATATTTTGACCTGCCTTGTGCTACCTTCTTTTGGTGGGGGACTTCATAATTGTGTAGGGGTGGGGATAGGGGTGTGGGGTAGGATGGGAATGAAAGAGTGGGCAAGCTCCTCTCAGTTGTGGCACAAAGCGCTTGGCAGTCGCAAGAGGTCTTCAGTCCTCCTAACTTATACTTAGCTATTATAGGTAGGTAATTTTAAAGGGACAGTGCTTCTACCTAAAGATGATCTCAAACTAAGGTGGTTATGGGGTCCTATTACTAAGCTGTGCGCTGAAAGAACCATCAGACTGATAGCAACAGCAACATGGCCAGTGCGGACAGGCAGTTTAACGTTCGGGGAAAGGCCCAATGACTCTGCACAATGTTCAACTCCAAGAAATAATCTTTGCTCACTCCTGGATTCGAACCAGCAACATCCACACGCCAGCTCTGTAAATCTATCCAGACCCCTACACAGCTAGGTATTCCCTAAGTATTCTGCGATCAACACGTGCCGCTCCCAGGGCCTGGCCCTTATATATAGACCTTTGCCCCGAAGTCGACCACATTCCCCCACCCCCACCCCCACCCCCACCATCCTGACGAAGAAGTCTCTTTTTCTTACAAACTGCTGCTCGTCACGGTCTGGATATCATCTCACACCTGAGTGATTTCTATCAGTTGATCCTGCTGCTAGGAGTCAGACGAAGTTTGACCTCACCCAGCGTTGCCGAGGGCAAGATATAAACTAGCTGTGAGTTGTTCGTACTCCGCTGCGTTCAATGGGTGGGCATGCAGTGCAATATTTATATAGGTGCTCGCCTGATGACAGTTCGCATTGAAAAGCTGTTGTGATTTATCTCTTCGTCGAAGTCTGTATCATCGTGATGTCACCAATCCCACACTTAACTGCAATTACACGCTGAGGTTACTAGTTCCGGGCGAAGATCACGTGGTGTTGGGGAAAAAAAGTTGTCCAAGTTCAAGCCTTAGCCCTCTCTGTGTCGGTCTTTCATAAGCGTGCTCGCTAGCTCGCCCACCTACTCGCTCACTGAGGGACAGAGAGAAGATGCTTGGAGTCGCTGGAGCAAATGAATCCAAACGCTCCTTACGCCAAACACGTTTTGCTGAATACCATTTTTCAAGTTCTGATTAATGAAATGATTCCAACAACTTTAACTGTACTTAGGTTGATCTGTTACGACACAAATGGCCCCTCACAAGGAAGGTTGTGGGGAGAAGTCCGCTATCTACAGTTAGGCACAACGACCCGTCTTTGAGTAGACAACGCGCGAACTCCGTGCAGAAAATGATACCGCGTCCCTTTGTTGGGTGCGAAACATATACGTCGAGGTGCCAAGATTTTATTTTAAGCGCTTTGAATACATTAGCATCACCCTCACCTGCTCCGTGCAGACTATTTCCAAAAGTAGCCTAAAGGTAACTAACAAAGGCCGCAGCTTAAAGTTGGACTACGATTAATATGGATACCGAAATAATAACATCAAAATACTGCTAACAACAGAAATGCCTATAAAAACGCACAATATAATGCACACAGCAGTAGCAAGATAAACAATCAGCAATATTTTTTATGAAAAAGAAATGATTTAAACTAAACAGATCCTTCATTTAGCTTTATTCCTGTGAAGTAGGAATGTACATTCGAAGCAGTACTACGTGCAGCAGAAATGCACAAGGCGTTCTGAATTCTATCCTTCAGCTTCATGTACTATATCCCTCTGCTCCTTCTGTTATTACTTGTTATTATTGTAACCAAAACTAAGATAGCCACTACTGTTTTTAATTATCAAGATGCCACAGAAAGAGCTACATTTTAATAGACGTTAAAGCAGACCCCCACCCCAACCCCAAAAAAAGTCCTCATAAACGAAAAATTAAAGAAATAATAAATCCAGTTAATAGAGTACAACACATTCAGCAAGCAGCAGTAGTAACGTTGGGGGGGGGGCCGAGTGTTGGGGGTGGTGGATAGGCAACCCAGCCTGTCGCACAGCGGACAGGTGAAGCCTGACGAGTGCACGTGAAGGCAGGTACAAGACCGGGTCTGGGGTCCCAGGTCAGTAATTTACGACTGTCGGAGCTCTAAGCCCAGATAATGGTATGCGACAGGATGTTCGCACACTGTCAGGTATAAGGACGCGCAAGAACTTAACGCGACAACCGTCACTGGCCGTGCAGCCGTCAGGGTCTCCGTGGTGGCAACACGAGACCACACATCACAGCAACCCACCGGCGATCTCAAGAAACGTACCCCCCTCACCACGAGAACACATCCCCAGTAACCCACCGACCATCTCAAGGAACGTACCCCCTAACCACGAGAACACATCCCCAGTAACCCACCGACCATTTGATAAACGTACCCCCTCACCACGAAAACACATCCCCAGTAACCCACCGACCATTTGATAAACGTACCCCCTCACCACGAAAACACATCCCCTGTAACCTCACGACCATTTCAAAAACGTACCCCCTCACTATAAGAACACATCCCCTGTAGCCCACCGACCATCTCATAAATGTACCCCCTCACCACGGAAACACATCCCAAGTAACCCACCGATCATCTCAAGGAACATACCGCCTCACCAAGAAAACACATCCCCAGTAACCCACCGGCCATTCTAGAAACGTACCTCCTCCCTCACCTCCATCAGCCCCTTAGAGATTGATTTATTACCTCTCCGTTTACCAGGTGGGCAACTTCACAGTCCCTAGTGCCTTGAAAGAGTTTCAGCCCCCGATGTGAGGAGAAGGTGAAAATAAAAGTGAAATCTCCGATGAATTGCGTTCGCGTCTGCGCTATTTCTAGACTGGCAGTTTTTTTTTAAAGCCAACTATAGGTTTTGCAAAGAACCAGCGTATACGAAAACTTAGAATCTTCAGATTTTAACAACCATTCTGCTGTGCACACGTGCACACAAATATGAGCGTTCAGACCAGACACACCTCGGTTGATTTCTCTTTCTCTTCCCTTGGGAACTGCTTTTAGCATTTGTATCTTTGTGCCTGTCCACATTAGACCAGCCACAACGGTTCTCTCGAGAACAAACTTATTAGCACCTATTTACAAAAGTTACAAACCCCTGAGATCCCATTGTAGTTACACAATGTCTCGTGGTGGTAAGTGTCTAAAGGCTGTTTATTCTTGTGTGAGCTCAGTACATGGAAAACACATAGAACAGGTAGCCTTTTGCACATCGTGTGCAGTGCACGCAAAACACAGAGAACAAAAAAGCTTTTTGCACTGTCCAGTGGCTGGAAAACGCGGAGAACAGGCTGCTTTTTGCACATTGTGTCCAGTGCATACTAAGCACAAAGAACATGCAGCTTTTTGCACATTGTGTCCAGTGTATACCAAACAAAAAGAACAGGCAGATTTTTGCACATTGTACCCAGTGCATAGCAAACACAAAGAACAGGCAGATTTTTGCACACTGTGTCTAGTGCATAGCAAACACAGAACACGGATCTTTTTGCACACCATGCCCAATGCATACCAAACACAGAGAACAGGCAGCTTTTTGCTCATCATGCCCAATGCATACTAAACAGAAAGAACAGGCAGCTTTTTGCTCGCCACGCTCAGTCCATACCGAACACAGAGAACAGGCAGCTTTATTGCACCCCGTGCTCAGTGCATACCAAACACAGAGAACAGGCAGCTTTATTGCACGCCGTGCTCAGTGCATACCAAACACAGAGAACAGGCACCTTTATTGCACACCGTGCTCAGTGCATACCGAACACAGAGAACAGTCAGCTTGATTGCACACCGTGCTCAGTGCATACTGAACACAGAAAACAGGCAGCTTTATTGCACACCGTGCTCAGTGCATACCGAACACAGAGAACAGGCAGCTTTATTGCACACCGTGCTCCGTGCATACCGAACACAGAGAACAGTCAGCTTGATTGCACACCGTGCTCAGTGCATACCGAACACAGAAAACAGGCAGTTTTATTGCACACCGTGCTCAGTGCATACCAAACACAGAAAACAGGCAGTTTTATTGCACACCGTGCTCAGTGCATACCAAACACAGAAAACAGGCAGCTTTATTGCACACCGTGCCCACGCTTTCAGCTTGTGATTTGTCAGTGCAGCAGGCTAGCAATGATTAAACACCGTGCTGTACTCTGTGTGTGTAAGTGTCGTGTTCGTGCTCGGTGATTGAAACATCTATGCCTGCAGGGCAGCACGCTGTGTTTTAGCACGCGCACTCAGGCACACGTATACACCCCCCATTCTCCCTCTCTCTCTCAGACACACACACATGCACGCACGCATGTACCCATACAACATTCGCGTCATTTGGCAGACGGAAACTATGGTCAGTATGAAATTCCGAGAAGTTGAATTTCCCCACTCAAACGCCCAGCCTTCACAAGTCATTTTTTTCTAAAGGTGGGGTGGGGGTCGGACTAGGTGAGCAGGGGGGACTGTCATACAGAAGATAGGAGTTAGTAAGCAGTTGACCAGAACAGCAAGAGTAGGTGAACAGAAGTACGGTCAAGTATTTGTGCAATAGATGGTTGGTGGGCTGGTTGGTTACATTAGACAGACATTGCTTCCACGTCACGGTAATTTCGCTCTGTGGGGAAATGGGGTCCTGTTACTAAGCTATGCGCTGAATCTACCACCAGACTGACAGATGGAGTAATATGTTTGTGAGAAGGCCATGGAGTGTGCACAATATAATCCTCCGCAACTGCTGGATTCGAACCCGCAACCTTCAACACATTCGTAACCTTCTACACACGACTCCGATGCTCTGACCAGACTATCCAGCCAACCTACCCCATATTTTTGCAATCCCCAGCCAGTGTGCAGTTGACCAGTACACCATGCATACCTGCCCCAAGTGAGTAGGGATAGTTACGCTGTCGTTGGTTATTAAGTCAGGTCACGCTCAAATTAAATAGAGCGTATCACGGCCAGCAAAAAAGGCGATTCATTTATTCCTGCAATCAACAGTTTCCAGGTGAATGCTTGCTTCTCGCTTTGTGACCCCCTAACCTTTCCACACTCCATGTAGCGTCCTTCTTTTTTAGCATAATTTTTCTGTAATTCGCAAAAGCGAAAATAACAATAATCTTTGCTCCAAGGTGGTTGTGCTTTTTCTTTTTAAAAAAATTCTATTCCAGATGCATAATTATAGCCTCCTTTTTTGTATTGAGCATTTCGACTACATTTGTAAAAATATTGGGTGCCATAAAAGCCAAAAGCTTATGAGCTGGTCACAACATAAAATCTAAGCATATTGCATGCAGCCGTCACACAAGAATAGTACACAACAAAGGTCATAACAACAGATGGAGGATAAAGGGGGACAAATGTACAATGAACGTTCTGCGTTTATTTTAGCTTAACCAGTGTTAGAAGTAAACGGAAGGAAAGGTGTTACAACGTGGGGTGGCTGCAGGTAGAGTATCATATGTGCCATTCATTTTGGACAGTGATCGATAACATTAGAAAAGGCTCTGAGAACGGGGTAAGGAGACTTACGGGTGTGCGGAATATAAGTACCGACGAACTTTTAGATGCAGTTTGTTGGGTAAGCTACTGAGAAGTTTTTTCACCGAGTTCATAGAAGCTGAGACAAGGCTGTAAAGATATGTTTATTAGATTCCTTTATAAATTTGTGGACGCTTAAAAACACATAAGTATTCACAGAATTAGGCAAACTTGGGTTTCCTTGCAATAGTAGATCGACATGCATAAGAACGGGTGGGGGTAGGCAAATAGTCAAGAGTATCTTTTCGAATGTCGTTGTAGTGGGGGCAGTCTAGTAAGTAGTGTTGAGCTGTTTCTCCACGGCTGCATGCACAAGACGGATTATCAGTCAGGTGTCTGTTGAACAGGTCCCAATTTAAGTTACTCACTCCAAGCCTCAATCTATAGTGAATAATCTGGGCACTTCGATCTCCGACATAATAGTAAGCCGGACCTAAATAGTGGGATGGATTTATGAAACGCTTAGATTCGGATATTGAGTTGTTGGCCATGCTTAGGAAGGGAACTCCAGTCAGCTGTTGCTTGTGGTATAAACGAATTCTTAAAAATTGGCAAGGGGAATGCATTTTTTGTATGGTATAGCCTCCTTTTGAACGAAAAATTTTAAATCAAATCCATGGACTGCATTATTTTAATTCGTTATATTTACACGATTTTCTTTCTGCAAAACTTAATGGAGTTGCTTACTCAGAATTACCTAATCTAATATTTCTGTCTCGCAGAATTGTGCTTCATATTGAATTTTGTATTTTACTGTCTACAAACCATTTGTTCAATTTTGAAGAGATTTTGGGGCACGAAACTCAAAACAAGAGCTCGGTTTTTATGTCTCACTCCACCCCCTCCCTCTCTCATCACGCTCGCTTGGCCGACCTTCGCTTTCCCGGTCCGGTCACATCAAACTGTATGCAAATCGCTTAAAACATGCAAAAAGGCAGCGTGCATTTTTGAGCTGATTTGATTCCATGGTAACAGTTTTGGACTGCAGTAAACTTTTAGTCATTTTCTTTTCTCTCTTGCTCGTGCACACACAAGCCAACAAGCAGAACATTCTAGATCCTTTTTCTTTATCTGTCGCTGTCCTTACCAGTCAGTCTGTCAGTCATATGTCAACAGTATTCACCAGGGCATATCTCACGCAGCCGATTCCCCGAATGCCGCAAGCGATCCAATCTGTCTGTCCATCTGTCTAGCTACCTGTCCGTCAGTCCTTCGGCCTGTCCGCCTGCCTGCTTGGGGCCTCTACCGCTCGATTTCACGCACGCACGTACCACAGACACGTGCATAGCAGCACATGACCTACATGCACGCACTGCCGACGACGCAAAAAAAAAGACTCTGTGTAGGTCCCCCAGCTTCATTTTCTCTCGAACATTACGTTATTAGAGGCACATCCTTCAGGAGAAATAAAATTATGACAGGTGGAAAATTATGGCACTTTAACTGCCCCGCAGCCCTCGCCCCAAAGAAGTCTGAGCAGATTTAGCATTTCAGGTCATCCTGACTCCACATAGACCCATCAAAATTAATTAAGAATGATGCGCGAAGGATGCATATAAAACAGAACGGGACACGGGACACATTTTCTGGGACACGTCTCATTAAAGGGCTCACCTTTAGACATTTGCTGAGCATGCTCTGTCGGATGGCCATGCAGCGATGATAGTCGTGAAGGTGATATTGCTGGCGGGAAATTGTGTTGTCAGTGCAGATCAAGCGTGAAATTTCGGGTTTCAAGACGTTCCTCATACGCCACCTCTTTGTCCCTCTGTCCGTCTCTCTATCCTTTCGTCCATCCGTGTGTCAGTCTGTCCACTCGTCCTTTGGTCGGTCAGTCCAAATGTATATCAATTTATTATTCATTGTGTTCATACATCTATTTATACAACCATTTATCTGTTTGTCCGTCCGTCCGTCTGTCTGTTCGTTCGTCTGTCCATTCACTTATCAGCCCGTCCGCGTTGTCTGTGCTGCTGCATACTTTCAGTCCTTTCAGAATATGTAGCCATTGAGAATCCTCATCTGCGGATAGTTTCATTGCCTAGTCTCAACTATGTTAGTAATCAACTTATCCCGGAAACCATCCCACATAAGAGCGTCAGAACTTGAGTGCAAAATTTCGCAACGAAGGTCATTTCTCACAGTACTCCCTGCTTTACTCCCTATTGCTGGGGCCTTGTTGAAGCCCACTCGTTATGCTGATCCTATAAAGGGGATCGGACATGTCATGGCTGGCTAATCACACTAGGTGGCGCTTTTCGTTGAATAAAGGTCTGATCATCCCAACGAACGTCAAGAGCCTAAAAAAAGTCCACCACCTTAAGAAAACCGTTAGAAAGGCTCTTGTGGAGACAATATTATTTCACTTAGACCACAGGTTGAATTATTAATATACTTTTATTACTAGTGGACTTGCATGCACGCGCCGCACACTACTTTTTCTGTGTGTCTTCGACACCCCCCCTCTTCATGTCTTCAGAACTGCGAAGTTTCCTTCCTCTTGTGGCCAAGCATTGTTCTACACTTTAATTTCTTTCAAGACAGCTGACAGTCCTGGGATTTTTTTTTCATCCACAGGACAGAAGGGGATATATTATGTATATAGATATTTAGTCGAGAAACTTGTGCAGTCGTATATTGAACGGCACCAGACTCCTCTTCGAATCTAAAGAGATCGCAGGTGCTGACAAAATATTAAAAGAAAAAAGACAAAGACAAAAGCACATACACGGAACGTGTCATTTCAGCCTATTCTGAAAGCAAACGCGAGTGTTCAGTCTCTAATTGCATGACGAAGCGTCGTGTGCCCTTAATGGTTGTTTCTGACAGCTCCGTCTGGAGCAGTTCGCGGCGTTAGACAGAACATCAGTTGCCACTGTTGAACGTGAGAAATAAGACACTGTTGAAAACCCTCTTTGGGACATCTAACTACAACAATAACAGAAGGCATAGCAGCAACAACAACAATAATAAAGCCCCCTACTTTTTACTTTTTCTCCTTCGTGAGGCGTTCAGTCAAGAAACCTTTCTCACAAGCCTCAAGATCCTTAGGTAACCTCTAGCCGGAAGCCTTCAACACTATCACAGGGCTCGTACGTGCGTGGACTGATCAAAGCGCAGTATATGCTGAATCCGAGTTCTATAGTCTAAAGGAACGGCGAGAAAAGCAGTCTATAATTACTTCCTACAAAATTGTCAACGGAGAACTTCCCAATATCTAAATGACTTATTGCCTCCTGTAGTGGCAGATATTAGCCGTTACAATAGACGCAGACCCCTTTAGAGACATTCCGGCCTAGAAAACCTAAATGTCAGCTTGTTGTTCAGCCTTGAAATCTTTTTTTCAAAAACACATCACCTTAATGTGGGAATAAACTTCACTATTTTTTTTAAACTTGTCTTTCCACTGCTAAGCATAAAAAGTAAAGAAGTTGAATGATCTGTTTACACTGTCTGACAGCATTAACAACAACAACAAAGACCAAACGAGCAACAACAGCAACAAAACCAGCAACTAGGGTTTTTTCTTTTTCTTCTCTTCTTCCTTTTCCGTTTCCTTCTCCTTCCTTTTCCTCCTCCTGATCCCCCCCCCCAGTGCTCTTCACTGTCATCATCTGTATCATCCTCATCCTCATCGCTTCATCACGAACGGAAAGAAGCAGCTGTATTTCCGAGGCCCAGGGCCCTTACGTCTGTCATCGTCCGGAGCTGATAATGAATTGAGGCGAAAAGTCCAAGACGAGGCTGGTCACTAAAGATTGATGTCGTGAGGCGAACTGATAGAGCAGATTAAAAAGAGCTTTTAACGACGAAGACAAATTACATGCAAAAGATCCTGAAGCCTTTTTAGAGAGTTTAATCGTTCAGATTGTGAGTGATTGCACTGCGTTTCTAGGCCAAGGTCCCTTATGTAAAGGACGCCCGAAAGCATACAGTCGTTACACCAATGCGAGGATAGTGGGTTCGGGTCTCTCCTCTGGCACAAGTACGTTCTGAGCATGTAGCATTTGTTTTGCAAAAACAGCAGTCGCGGGTTTTCTCCGCCTACTCAGGTTTCATCCCCATACCTGGTCCCCTAAAACCTTTCTCACCCTCTGCCCTCCCACACCCTTCCCGCAGCCCATTATAAGAAAGTCTTGTTGCTGCCATGGCGTTAACACTAACTAATCAATCAATCAAACCCACATGTAAAGATTTCAAGGGCACGATTAGACGTTGCTGTGCGTGCGTGCACCGCTGGGGCATGCGTGACTGCTGTCGTTTGACCAGGCGAAGTTCTTCATGCGAGAAACAGCCCACAATGCCAGAGCAGTGTCCTCCTCTTTCACTTGATGCCCGTCTTCTGTGACGTTAGAAATCGTCTAATTCTAGGTACTCTGAAACAAATGAAAGATGCCTCGCAAATAATTTCTCAATTTTCGCGAATATCTCAGCTGTACATGCGAGCCATGGACTGGGCCTCATAACTACAATTTCATCAAAATGTGCTCCTTTCTGCCTCATTTCCGTCATCCTCATAATCATCAGCAAAATCAGCGTGGCCATTAGCCTCTCTGTGACACTTCCTCCCACCCCGTTATGCTTGTGATTTCTTTCTTTCTTTCTTTTTCTTTCTTTCTTTACATTATTGATTGCCGTCTTTCTGGTCTTCACCAGGCCATCCGTCAGTTTGTGCGTTTGGCTACCTGTATTTCCGTCTGACTCCTCCACCGCCTTTTCCTCCTTCTCTCACTTCCTCCCTCTCCCCTACCCGCCCCTTCTCGACCTCTTGCGCTTGATCTTCGAAAGTGCTGACCGATAAATCGGCAATGTATGAAATCAACGATTACTGGTTTGATTATCTAACTACTTGCTGCTTGAGAAACGTAAAACACTAACTGATGGAAGAAAATGATGGATTGGTTAATAGTTTTGTGACAAAACGTTCACATGGGATTATAAACAGGAACCAAAACTAAAAAATGGTACTAAGGCGGAAGAAAAGGATGTGTGGAGAAAGGAAGGGCTTGGATGGCAGGAAACAGAAGGTGACAGATAAACGAAAGTTCAAAACTTCTCTTCAAATGGCCAGATAGGATAGCTGTACTGACAAAGTGCATAGCGGATTTTCACCGCTGATAGCAGTGTTCTGAAGTTCTGATTGGACGGCTGTCTAAGTGACTGATGTATGCACTTGACTGTGTGTCTGGCATCCCCGAACTGAGGACCCGAGGGATTGATGAGAAACACGGAACCTAATCGAACTGCATGGTGAGGATACGCTGGTCTCACACTGAGTTACAACAATGGTGAGGAAGTAGTCCTATGTAACAGCTGACAGAAAGAGAAAAAGGATTTTTTTTTCAAAAGCTGATTCGATCGTTGAAGCACATTTTTACAATAATTTTGATGAAGGAAAGTTGTAAGGAGAAATCCTCTCCCTGTATCCAGACATTGTTACTTTGATTATTTGTAGCAGGGTCTTCGTACGACATCGTCAAGTCGTGTGAGGCGGCTTTAGGTGCCCCAGGAAAGAAAAAAGCTGCGAGAGGGCCCTGATAGGCTGTGAGGAGTCCTCCATGTTATCGCTGTCTATGCAACACGAAGAAATCGTTCAGATGGATTATGCAGGGACACGATCATTTCTAGACTGTTTATGAGTATTTTTCTCCCATACGTAACACTGCACATATATCCCATCGATCCTGAGTACTTTATAGCCCGTTTAGAAAAACAAAGTACACTTTCTCATGCAACCCCTCTCTGGGGCAGGGTTCGATTTTATTATTGTTGTTAAAACAATCAGCCATGGAGCACGCACGTACTGATACATACTGACATGCGGAAAAGCTCGAACCGAATTCCTTCGACATGTACATGTGTCTATGCCTCGACCCAGGAGGACCAGAAAGGATTGGCTATAACTTCTCAAAAGTGGTCAATGTCAGTAAGATCCACAGTCACACGTCGTCCGACAGGTGGAGTGGCTTCGTGAGTGCTGGTTAGGTCCCTGAGTTCAGCTAATCTCCGTCGGTCCCCTTCTTTTTCTCTCCCCGCCCCCCTCCACACTCCCCATATATCTAGAGGGAAGAAGAGAAGGAAAATGATTGCACTGATTGCACCCAACGTCCAGACTGTCGCAAATCAGGTGACTGGGTGAGGCTAGGGTGAAGGATGAAGTTCCCTGATGAATTATCCCAAGATGCAGTTGGGCTTGCTGCAGGCCAGTGGTGGATGTAGCTAGGAGGGGCCTTACGGAGGCGAAGATCAGAATTGAAGACACAGGGTATTGTACATCAGAGATAGTATAACCTGTTGAAGGCGCTTTCACGTCACTACCTCGCTTGGCTCGAGATTCTCCCATCTGTAAAACTTATTTCTGGAGGTGGGGGGTCCATATTGTCCCCGGTGTGTCTACTGGGCACCCCGAAGGGATCTGAGGACGGACATGATGAGATTTCTTATATGATGTCCCAGAAGCCTGCTACCCATCTGAGCCACAGACAAAGCGAGGTAGAAACTTCGTCATCAGATGTGGATTCACAACAAAACACAAAGCTAGAGGGACTAGAGAAGATCAACTTCTAGTTTACATTTAAGGTGTTTAGCGGTGCTCACGACACATTCTTGACTCGAAATCTGAATCAATCGAAACCTTGGACTAAGGTGAAGTTTTTAAAACTTAGCCCAGCATAGCTTTTTTACTCCTATATCGAGCGGGGCCAAATATTTCCCTGAGACAAAAAAAGATGTCATGTGCTGGAACAATTTAATATAGAAAAATAGACATGTGCACATTGGGAACATATCAGTCATCTCTGCAAGCAACACTTCCGTGTAGCCTATAATCTGCGCCAAGACGCGTGGCCTGTCGGGAAATCACAGCTCCATTTGGAGTCATCTTCAAGACTTCGACAGACGAATGTTTTCAGAAAGCCAGGCCAAGAGAGGGCAGGCTGTATTAGCCTAATAGTCCTGTCGACGAGGCAGTGGACAGGATAGCATTTATCTTCGTGCCTTTTTATGTTTGTTTCGCCTTTCTTCTTTCTTCTTTTATTCTTTCATTCTTTCTTCCTTTCTGAAACGATTTTTTCTCCCTCGTTGCTTTATAAGAAAAGAACAGAAATATGTATATATATATATATTTATTTGGATAGCTCACAAACAAAACCATGAATAAAACCTCATAAACTGATTGACAAACACGTCTTGGCAAAACGAACGTCTATATTTATTTATATATTTATTTATGTACAAACACATTTCCTACACTATTAATCAATGATATTTCAGTGAGACAGACGGGGATCCAGAAGCAGTGCACCTGTCGTATACACCCATAATACACCGACCTCAATTAATTACGAACAATACGTCAGCTAAATGCTAGGATTTCGAACCGACCGTTTCGCATTAAGTTTTCATGAACCGTTTGATTGGTAATAGAGTTGTGTTACTGGTTGTTATCCACGCACATTAACCGCACCTATTGAATATTTAACCGGTGTAATCCTACACAGTGTTATCTCCGTGCAGGACGAAGCGGGCATTGCTAACACGTTTGTTGATTGTCAGATTAATTCCGCCCGCAGACGTTATGCTAATTGTCAGAATTTGATCACACTTTTTGAAACCGAAAGTCGTGAGGAGATGGACTAATCGACAGATCCAGATGTTCCACCTGTCAAGTTTTTCTAGTCCCACCTGATTGTCTTTGTTGAGATGAACCCATGGATTTTTCTCCAACCCGAAGTCGAACTCCTGTCACTGTGAATTATTCCAATCGCGAGGTGACTCGAAACAGAGCTGTGACCATGCACAAAAGAAGTCGCGACACATTTAAAGGGTACACAATCAAGTTTTCTCCTAGAAAAAGCTGCGATGACATCTTCCGAATGTGAAGAGTCTTTTTTTTTAACCACCAGCAAGTGGGATCTCTGCTGTCTCGCGGGGGTGGGGGGGGGGAATTGGTGCTTAACGTCCAGTCGCAACCTATGTGCATATCAGGACGTTGTTGCTTAGACAAAGTTTACGTGCTGCCACACGTGGGACTGATGTCACAACACGGGCTTCAGTCCCACCCAGTCACATTATACTGACACCGGGCCAACCAGTCCTAGTACTGTTCCCTGTAGTGCCAGGCGTCTGGCAGGGCAACTACTAGATTGCCAATTTTTAAGTCTTAGGTATGACTCGGCTGGGATCCGAACCACCGACCTCTCGCCTCGGTAGCGGACACCTTAACCACTAGACCACCGAGGCGGTCTGCTGTCTCGCGGAGAAATTTGGTTCAACGCAGAACTGTGTTGTTGCACAGACCGTCTTTATCTTGTCCTGGCTCGCAAGCAAAGATTCAGCAATTTAGTCTTGTGTTTTGATCTTTCTAAATAAAATCATTCTAGCCCTACCATTCATTTGGCAGCAGGTTCCGGCCGGGGCTTATCATTGCTCTTTTGGTGACAGTCGTATTGTTTGGCCTTATTGTGCGACACGGCTGCACGCTGTCTTTAGGCAATCCATGACTTCGGCAATAATCTATCTCGGTCTGAGGTTGAAGTCTCTAATTGTTGTGGGAGCGTCACAGCTCAGAATCAGTCCACACGCGACTTGGTCGTTGATCTTCAGGTAGACATAGGTGTGTTTGTGACTGCGTGTCGATGCATACGGACGTGTAAGTATACACCCCTATATACCCACCTCCAATGCTAAATTCTAATGCTAATTCGTCAGCTAAATTCTAGGATTTCGAACGGACTGTTTGGCAACAAGTTTTCATAAGCCGTTTGATTGATAATAGAGTTGTGTTACGGATTATTATCCACGCACTTTAGCCCCACCGTTTGACTATTTGACCTGTCTAAACCTACACAGTGTCGAGTCCGTACGTGCGTGTGCAGTGCCGAATAGTCAGTAAAATCGTTGATGGCAAGGATGTAGTTTTCCGCACGACTTAGCGATAGACTTTCCCTCTGGCTTCTGCTTTGATGCATGACTCAGACGCTCTTGATGCTCCAGGAAACAAAGTGTAACGCGTATACCTACATCAAATACATCGACCTTTTCTGTTTATCGACATGTTTCCAGCGCTCGCTCTTCCATTTGCTTTTGTTACTCTTTATTCTTTGCCTTTTCTTCTCCTCACGTGAAGAAATGTTGTTGCATCAAATATAATGTCTTTAAAATCCACAAAACTATAGGTGTGTATGTGTGTACGTGTGCGCGTGATAGCATTTGTGTTTATGCATGTGATTTAAATGGAGAACATTTTCTAGGGATTTACTCAAAGTAGTATTTGTTATAGACCTCCATAAACTTGTGAAAGCAATGTTAGGTCATAGGAAGAGAACTTCTTTGACATGTAATCATTGGTGAAAACTGCTTCTGTCTATATTTTTCGTTTACTTAGCAAGACATTCGATGGGTTTTTATTAAACCTCTAGTTCCTGCAGAAATATTGCTTCTTTAACCAAAACAACCTTCGTTGTTTTTATTTTTTCTTATATTCAGAGGAATTCAACGATTCACAACATACCGATGAAAACCAATGTTAACTACATTAAAGACGAAGACTGTAATGTAACAGTAAAAAAAAAGTTTTTATTTTATCCGTTAAGGATTTAATAGAAAAATATCTTCCCGCTGGTATATATTATGTACAGTTGAGATCACGTGGGTCGTAAATATCTTTCACGACAAAGAAGGGTGGAAGAAATTCTGATGTACTGCTACAATGGCGAATCCCTCGGACTGGGATGTGCTTCTAGGTCTGACCATGTTTGGACTCTTCTTGCCGTCTTATCGCGTGACGTCAGTTCCACGGTTGTCACTCCTCCGCCAGCCTTGTTTACAGTTACCGCCCGTCTCCGATGCCTTGAGTTAAACACTTCAGCATTAGAAAAAAGATTTCTTTCAAACATCGTATTTCCTGTCTCAAAGGTTAGGGAGAGGAGGGACCCACGATTGCTTCAACATGGTTGATCCCCACCGCCCCTCCACCCCGCACCCGCCCCAGCCCACTTCCAGTCCCATGCATCTATCTACCAATCATGATTATTTCTGGAAGAGGTTTCACGAATAAGATCCTCAGAAATGTACATCCAGAGTTTTTTTTTTCGCTTGTCTGTGGCCAGACTGTTGGGGACGGTGTGAAGGAAAGCATGCTGGGCCCTTTCCCCGAGGAGATAAAGCCCCGCAAGATACGAGCAGAACATTTTCCTCTTCCCCACTCCCACCCCCACCCCCAATTCATTTTATTTTTTGTAGATTTTACTTTTAAATTTTTTGAAAATGAAACTGCGGTCCAGTGTTGAAGATTGAGATTCTTCATGCTACGAGTAGCAGTTAGGCCAAAGCAGACACATGGTTCAACTGTACGAATGGGCATCTTGGTTCTCTGCACCTAGCTGTGTCTACACATTGCGGACTAGGGAAGCAGATTTGCACGGTTATGAAAATCCTTTACCTCGCTTGTGCACATCTTGAAGAAGAAAAGGTCACAAAATGTGTTTGCTGTACGACAATGGATTTTCCAGTTACCAACCACCCACTCACCTCATCGCGTTGGTCTTCCTCCGCCATGTCCCTTAATCGCACCCCGTTTTCCGCCCTGTTACTGGTCGTCGGTGTGGTGATGGGATCTGGAAGAAGGGAAACACATAACTCTTTTCTAAGAACTGATAATACAGGATTTCGAAAAGATTGATTTATTTGAATTTATCCCCCTCTCCCTGCTGCCTCTGCTCTCCCCTCCCCCTTTTCCCTTTTTCAGCGCCCCTGGGTTCTTCCCCTAACCTTGGCTCAGTTCTACAACGTTAAAAAAATCAGCCCAGGTTTATGCATCAGCCTAGCAAATGTTAGTATTTGAAGAATGTAAGATTTAGAATAGCCCCCATCTCTCTCTCTCTCTCTCTCTCTCTCTCTCTCTCTCTCTCTCTCCCTGCGG
>SMGT01008882.1:153916-176922 GCA_004794575.1 Lanistes nyassanus | reverse complement strand
TGAGTGAGTGAGTGAGTGAGTGAGTGAGTGAGTGAGTGAGTGAGTGAGTGAGTGAGTGAGTGAGTGAGTGAGTGAGTGACAAGAGCTATATCATGTCTAGCTCACACCCCTGTAAACAGCTGTCATATGGAGGAAATGGCACAGAGGCGAGATCTGAACCGACGGCCCACGATTCTTATTCGTGGCAAATCCCGTGAACCTGTGTAAGATCTTTAGTGAAGAATCAACGCCAGTTCATTCTGCACGCACTTGAACATGTGCCATACAAGTTTGCCATAGCAATACATCAAAGTTCATTTATATCAAACAAATTCAATCATGTTCGTAACTGTCAGAGGCGATGAGCAAATGTAAATGCATGCTAAATGCAATGGACTACTCGACATGTATTCACTTTGATGACTATGAAATCCTATAAAGCCTGCCTGCCTGCCTGCCTGCCTGCCTGTGGCCAACTCCAATAGGCATATGTGCAAACGTCAAGCACTCCTGCACGGCTAGACTTATTTCTGCATGCTTCCTCGCTCGCGTTCTTCGAGCGCACCTGCGTGCACAAGCCAGCGGTCAGAAGAGAGGTGCGCGAGCGAAGCTAAAGTGGTAAGGGCAAAGTTCCGGTATTCAACCGCTTGCCTCGGCAAGGACGCTACACGGGGCGCAGGACTTTGCCCTTCAGCGATGAGTTGGATGCAATCGCCGTTCGGGAGGGAAAAATCAAACCGAGATGAGATCAAGGCGCCATGCATGGCTGACTGCCTTAGCCGGCAGCCGTGTACGGAAACGAGGCCATGGCCAGGCTCCTCAACTTCACACTGACTGCCTCCTACCTGTATCTTCTTCGTCTGAACAAACTACCTGCTTTCCTATCCCTTGTTCTCACGCCCATTCAGTCACAGCAGTCGCAGTGGAATCACTCTCAGTTCACAATGCGTGCAAAATCATCTCATCTCAGTCCCGTGACCTGAAAGGTCGCAATCTCTGCCATCCTGGTCTGTCTTCTGCTGTCAACGTCGTCGATCATCAGATCAGCAGGCCACGAAACGCGATACGTGGGGTGGTTCAAGTCGATTACACCACGACAAGAACAGCAAAGGAAAAACTGATCATAACCCAAAAACACAAAGAAAGAAAGAAAGAAATTAAGAAATTAAGAAAGAAAGAAAGAAAGAAAGAAAGAAAGAAAGAAAGAAAGAAAGAAAGAAAGAAAGACTCGCATTCGCTACGCGAAGCTGAGTTTTAATGTAATTTGGATTACTCTTAACTTTAAATTTCTCTCTTCCACATTTCCGAGTGTTTTTCCTATCTATCTTTTTTCTTTCTTTCTTTCTTTCTTCAGACGAACACAGTAAAACAACAAATATATAGTACCTTCACGCCATCACCCCTCCCCACTCACATTTGACATGCCCGGAAAACATAAGCTAAGCACATCGACAGTGTCAGTAATTAATGGCTGATTATCGCCGTCCAACTGTCAGCGTGTCATCTGCTTCCGTTTCCATGCGTCAGCTGCGTGGTCCGTCTGCGCGAACGGTTGCCTTTCCCCGTGCGCCGGGGCGCGTGCACGCGCTGGGTATATCTGCACTCAGCCGGCCATAAACCTGTGCATTATCATATTATCGCGCGGTCTTACCAGCTACTCTCGCGTCATTTTCTGTATGTGGGCCGTAACTTTGTTGCTGCCCGCCGCCATTTTATCTGTCCTCTGGCCCTTCTGGCGCCACCATGCGGGCTGTACAAGAAGCCTCCGACTGAATCTTGTATGCTTGTGGGTGCGCGTGCTTGAGTTCGTCTGTGCGAGAGTGTTCGCGCGAGCGCATGTGTCTATATGTATTTGTCAGAGTTTCTGTGACTCCCAGCTCCAGTAAAGCACGAAGTAAAAAGACAGAAAAAATGCCGGCTTTTGTCTTGAAGTTTTTTGGGGTTTTTTTTTGTCCGCTGGCATTAGTTGTCTTTCTGTTCAGCTTTAGGTTTATTTTAAGAGGAAGGGGTAAGAGTTTTGAGTGATTTCGTTTTGCCTAACAGGCTCAGATCTGACATCACATCGAGTGGAAATGAGCGGAAAGTTAGCGATGAAAAGATAGCGGAGCACGATCACGTGACATTGCTAGAAGAAAGAACAATGCTGGCAGTAAGTTGCATGACCTGAGAAGATAATCCCCAGTGACGTTTGCAGTCAGCTTTCGTCATTTATTTGCATTCTTATGAGGAGATAATCACCTCGAGCCTGACAGGCCCATGCAGAAATTGTCTTTCGTGCTAGCAAAAGGGAGGCAACTTCAGTCCCGGTAGGAAAAAAACTGGAGGAAGGTACATGTAGTGCATGTGCGCGAGTAGAAGGTTTCTAGGACAAGGCCTACATAGAGTCAGGCAAAGTTTCAAACCTCGTACCGCCTGCCTCGACTGCTGACAAAAATATGTCTGTTATACATAAAGGTAAGATGGGCCAAATAGAACGCGCATTCATGTGGCCAAAAAAATATCCAAATTGAATGAAAACACCTGCAAAGAATATATTCCCCAAGTCCAACCATCAGCAATATTTCAAGATTTTTTAATAACTGTCGAAACTGGATTCTGCAGTCTGAAAATGTGAATTTTTGTTACAGTCTCGCTGCAAGGTGTAGTATTTTTGTGTGTGTGAATGTACGGATGTGTTCCTTGGTTTTTCTTGCTGAACGTCCGGCCGCAAACTAGGTGCATATCAGGACGGTGTTGCTTAGACAAAGCTTACGTGCTGCCACACTGGGACTGCTGTCCCAACACGGGATTCAGTCCCACCCAGTCACATTTTACTGACAGCGGCCCAACCAGTCCTAGTACTGTTCCCTACAGCGTAATGCGTCTGGCAGGGCAGCTACTAGGTTGTCAGTTACTTAGGACTCGACCGAGGCGCGGACTACCAGCCTTTTGGCTCTAATTAGACCCCAAGGCGGTGACGTGTGGGTGTGTGGGTGTGTGGGTTTGTGGGTGTGAGGATATGTGGGTGTGTAGTGTGTAATGGTGGGAAATGTCCACAACTGTCGAAATGTCGAAGTAGAAGAGATCTTTGTGTAAACAGTTGTATTAGTATTATAAGGGACAGTACTACTTAACGATATGAAAATATAAGAAATTTTCAAGTTATGATGGTCCATTTCCATTATATATGTTTTCGTTGCTTTAATATTTGGGGAATTTAATTTCTTGATTACATTTTGTCAAGAAGGGACCCAGAAGTTATCAATGACGTAATAGCGAAAAACATTTTAAGGTCTGGAAAATACAAAAAATACAGTGTCAAGTGATCACAAGTAATTGTATTTAACAAGCTAAAATCACAGAAGAAGAAGGACAATTTTATAACTCATCTTGTTCGTACCTTCGGGTTGGGAAGGGGGGTGGGTCTGTGGTAAATTAGTTTAAGATAAAATACAGCAAGATGTGTGCTTCGTTTAAATGCAGCCGAAGATCAAAATAAAAGAACGTATCATCTTTTTTTTTAAAAAGGTAGCATTGCCTTAGATTAAAATATTTACAGCTTTTCCTCACCTCACTGCGAAATAGACGTACTTGTCGAGCACATCTCGTCAACCGCTGGGTTCTGTGAAATTTTGTTTTTGTAGAAATAGCCCTAAAAATCTGACGACATGTACGACCTGCTAACCTCTCGCGAAGTGGATGTTTTGAAGACATCATTAACATCATATTTATTGGCATAATAACTGTAGGCTCCAGCAACACCGCAGTATGTCTCCAAAGCACTTTGCATATTATTTTGAAAGTGTTTCTTAAGCACTTCAGTGATATTCTTGAAATATTTATATACATGTTATCTCTAAATAAGCAGTAATTCGTCTACGTAGGTAGGTAAATAGGTAGGTAGGTAGGTTTAGCTTCCACCTTTCGGTGATTTGACACTGTAGGGGGATGGGGTCCTATTTGTAAACTAGACATTAAAACAATCAGCAGACTGTTGAAGTACGACGGTAAGTGCCAAGAGGAAGCAGAAGACACTAATGTTTTACACTGTTTAACTCCCTTGGCGCCACTGCTGAATTCGAACCCACGATCATTGACACATGTGTCCGATGATATGACCAATGTGCTATCCATTGCCCTTCTTAATTAATGTCAGACGGATGATATCATTCTTTGACAGAACTTCGAAATAAAAAAATGCAGCTGACAAGAAATTAAGGTTTCTTTCTTCTGCGGACTGATGAAAACGGAAATAAATGTAAAGATAAACGTCAACACGATAAATAAGTGTAAAACAAGCCGCAGGGGAACTAATCTGTCTCACCAAGCTGGAGATTTTGTTTCTTTTGAAGCTGAGGCCTCAGAACACGTTCAAGCAGATATTTTATTCCGAACTCAGCTGGTCTGGTTGTATACAGAGACTGCTTGCGAAGCTCAGGCTGTGTTTTGTATTTTAAAAACCCAATAAAAAGACAACATAGATGTGAATTAGGTACCTCACTTCTAATCAGATCATATAAATCTTTATTGTTCCTTGGGGGAAATTACTCGCAGCAGAGTTTGTACGCAACAAAAATGATCAGAAAAGGATAAGATGTTGAAGAAAAAATAAAAATAAAAACCTCTGATCATTTCACTTTCAAACTAATTGCTGTCTACGTTATAGCCATATAAGTAAATGGCATTGTCATTAGTAACATCATAATCGACATCATATTGACATTATCACTATCATTTTATCTGTTATCGTGATCGATTCTGTTGGTTCCTTCTACGAGTGCCCAAATCAAAGAACCATGCTTTAGCAACGCTGTATGTATAAGAGACTTAGACGTGTGTGTGTGTGTGTGAAAGAGAGACTGAAGGAGGTAGGATTATCCACGTATGGCAATCTGCTCTTCTATTTGTTGAAATCCGTTTGGAAAGCACTGATTTTATTTCACTGCATTTTAAGAGGAGCAACAGATTTATTTAGCTGACGTCAAGCGTGACTGAAACTAATGACACTCTGCACATATCAAGGTACGACACGCAATTCTGATACTAGCGAATGATGAAGCAATCTGAAAGCAGCAGACATTTATCCTCAAAGTAAGTGATAGTTGTTAGTCGGAAGACATAAATGCCTTCAAATCAGGGCATGTGAATCGCAGTTTTCCGACAAAGCAGAATTTTTAAAAATAAAGATACTTTTTTCTTTCTGTTTAAAAAGTTTTCTTTTGAAAGCCATACATAAATGCCTCATGAAGTTAAACTAGCTAAATCAGTTGATGTTCTTGATAACTAGAGGAGATGAAAATAGTTATGAAGCTGTTCTAGTTGGACATGATTGACTCAGCCCTACCCCACCCCCACCCCTCCACACACACACACACGGACAGATTATTTTTAAAAAGTCAACAGAAATTTTTTTAAAATCCTACTAAATTTCGCATCAAAACTAACCCCCACTCCCCCACCCACCCACCCAAAAAACAAGAAAAACTTGTACTTTTAGAATGTTCGTTTTGTGTGCAGGGGCATTCATAAATTATTTTGGGCTCAATGATTTCTCATGTTTCCTAACCGCGTCCCGTCAGAGCCCGGCAGTATCATGCAAGACTCGCGAGATGCGAAATGCAACGCGATACTATCTCGTCTTTCGGCGAACGAAAAACTAGAGCCTTGTTCAAAGTGAACCGCACTGAGAGGTGCGTGTTAATGATGCCGACAATTTCGCACATTTAAATCTGTTATTGTCTGCTTTCACAGACCTCTCCGCGCCTTGGCGATCCAGAATTTCCTTAGGTCGCCTAAAGTAAGTCCCTCTGTAGCAGGAATATGCAATAACAGCGTGCACGACAGGCTTTGCAAACGATGGTCCCTGTTGTCTGGCTCCCTTTTTGTGCAATGATCGATCGCTAGCAACAAGAAGGTCCCTTTATATCTCCCTTTGTATGCTCCCTTTGTATCTAGCCAACGGTAGCTAGATCAAATGTTTAAAAAGTCAGTTTCAAATGACTAGCCATGCTTTATGTCTATATGCAATGTTGCGTGGTTTTTATTTTGAAATAAATGTGTATTTTTCAGCAGGTTTGTATCTGTGTGTAACATTTTGAAATGACGAAGACTTCCGCTGGGATACGTACGTGTTCTGATAACATAGCAAAAAATCACATGTATTTGTGTATATTGTGCACGGAATGAAGTGCAACATGCATGTATTTTTGTCCCTGTCTGTCGTAGGCTAGAGGCACACACACTACAGTGTTCTTGCTCGCACATTCACAGCTATCACGCAAGTGTGCAGGTACACAGACAAGAAAACAAAACATAAAAGGCGCGCGCACGTACGCATGAAGGAAGGAGAGACAGAAGGGGAGGGTGGAGTGAGAGAAAGAGGGAGACAGAAGGAAGGAAAAATACGGGCTACAATACTGGAAAGGAAAGGAAGGAGGGAATAGGGAGGACGATTGAGAGAGAGAGAGAGAGAGAGAGAGAGAGAAGTCGGTCTGGATTCTCTTTTCCCTGAGAAATACTGTCGGCGTAATCTGCCGCTTGTTCCTTTGCACAGTAAATCAAACTCCGACCGCGAAAAGCATGCATTCCCCAGATGATATCAGTGACGTCAGGCAGTAATTGTAGAAATTATCAGACTTTAGAGAAAAAGCAGAGCAGTGTGCGGGTCCTTTACTTTTTTACAGGCAACCAGTGAACAGACAGTGCGGGCACAGCCGACAGAATGCGAGGCCGCACGTAGGCCAGCGAGCACTTGAGTCGTGCAGGCATATCCATGCGCAAGCATTCCAGCACACGTGCACTAGCACGCACACGCACAGACGCGCATTCAAGAACATATGAAAGACCCGCTTCTAGAAACAAGGTTGACTCGAGGAATAGCCATTTTCTGATCGGAAGATCGTTCGACGAACTTCCATTGACTGGGGTCACGGGGTGACTGATTTTTTTCTGCAATTTTTTTCTCTCCCTCTCTCTTTAACAGAAGGGTACAGTTGTACACGATAAATTATCTACACATTAGTCAAGAAAATTGGCGGAAACGGTTAGCATATATGTTCTGACTGAGCGACAATCTATGTCCTGCACCGCACTTGGAGGGGGGAGGGGAGGTGGGAGGGTGGGGGAGTGGGCATGCCGCCGGCCATGCAAACAAGAATCAATCACGTTCTCGTTACGCGGTCAGGTAGCCGGTACAGGCAAGGAAGTAGCCAGATCCCATGACACACAACAGGACCATTTAGTCGGGACATCAAGGAAAAGTGTAGTTGCCTTGGCCAGTGCGGAGATCCTGCCGAAAGGTCCATGTTAAAGCAGGAAGCGATCCACATAAATATAACCTCGTTGCTGAATAAGCATTTCTACAAACCCTTTCTGTGAGCATTTGAGATGCTCGTCAGTAGGTAGGTAACATTAGAGGGAAAGTGCTTCCACCTCGCAATGATTTCGCACTACGGACGATGGGATCCTATTACAAAGCTACGCACTGAAACATCCACCCGACTAATAGATGCAGCAAGATTTGCAATGCGGACAGGCAGCTTAAGGTTCGATGAAAGGCCGAATGGAGTCTGCACAATCTTAAACTCCAGGATATTAGCCTTGGCCACTCATGGATTCATCATCATCATCATCATCATCATCATCATCAAGAAGGTTCTCCCCCCCCCCCCACACACACACACAGTAGGTTTCAGGGATCTCAGAAATTGACAAGTTAATACTTACAAATACAAATTTGCTGCTTAAAAATAACCTGAGTCTTTCTTATCTTAGAAATTAATCCAGGCGTCCATTTTGATTTTGCGTTGATTTGTCTGATTGCTCGCACATTTCTTCCCAAAAAGAACTACAGCTGCAATCGGTGTAAAATTCCTTTCTTATATTTTTATCAGAACTTTCTGGCCTCTGGCCCTCGTTTTAAGCTTCCCTCGCCTTTGGCGCAGCCGAGCCAACTGAAATCACAGTTCGCTAAACCCTGTCGACAAAGTGCCCGTGTTTTGTAGCCAACCCTTTCAGCCAGAAATATTTTCAGGCAGTTCATTCTGAGACCGTATGTTGCTGTGACCATCAACACTGGGTGTTATTACTTACCAGCGTGTAGTGGGAAAGAATGTATTTGCTCCGCCAGTCTTTATCTGCGGCGGCTTGGTCCTTAGAGGAGTCATTCAGAGCTGAGTTATTTGCCCCTTAACTCTAGCTTTGCGGCCAATCTCTCCTCTTTTGCCTCCCTCTCTACCCCCCTCCCCCATCACTCTGTTTTCCCTCCCTCCATTCACTTCGTTCTCCTTTTCTTGAGCCGACTTGCATACGAATGAATAAAGGTTCCAAACGTTTTATATATATATATAGTCTTCTTGCGGGGTTTTTTTTCGTTTGCTTCTTGTTTTTCCTTTTTAAAATAAAAGATTGAGACCGTTTTTTATGATCATCCTTTGTTACTATAGTAGATAATATACTGCTACTCTAAAGACAATAAAAATGTTAAAAGGTTTCTCGGAAATTTTCTTTGAAATTCTCAACGGGCCGGGCACGTTACGTTCATGACAATTTAAACAGCCCTCACAGCAAATTTACTGAAGCATTTACCATTTGCCTTGGAAGGTATTGCTAGATCAGTGCGAGTAGCCTATTTTTTCTTATTCTGAGACCCTCAAGTGATGAGCCCTTGGGAAACCGGCCTCCAATCCAAGTCTACTTAGTAGCCCGGTTTCTCAGCGACCACCCGCCCCTGGAGGGCCAATAAGTCACTCAGTCTTTTAACTGCCGAAGTGTATTGGGATAAAGTAATGGGTTTATATGCACGCTCCTTATGTACAAAGGCAGAACATGACAACTGCCTCTCAAAGCCACCTGTTGCCTTTTCAGACACGATCGCAAGTACGTGTTATGCAGGATGCGATGCTAGAAATGATGTGTAGATGACACTGTCCGATACGCGAACCGGTGTCCGGGTGACTATTGCTTCAGTGAAATAAGGGAAAACCATAAGCCAACAGCTAGATTAATTTAATAACTTTTGGTGACTGATACCTGTCCTAGCACTTGTACAATATATTAAAAAAACGATTTGAACGGTCGAACTCCCTTCGGCTTCCCATCCCCTCCCATGTTATCTATTCCCCCCTCCCCACCCCCCTTTGTCTCTTCTCCTTCCTCCTACATACGTTGGAATTTACAGACCCATTTGTACGCATGCTCACGTGCACGCCCTCGCACATACACGCGTATGTGTACAAATACACGGTTGGGATGGAATAGGCAGGGGGGAATTTAGATTACTCTAGCAGTACACCCATCCATAGATTCATACAGCCGAATGCGTGCATGCGTGAGTCTATGGGTGCGTGCAGGTGCATACTAAAACAGACAGACATAAATTTGGTCGCGTCATGATGCCTGTACTGCTGTCCTTAGATGTCAAGATGGAGCCCAGAGTGTGCGAGACATAACGTGTGTTTGTAAAGCTAAGTAATTGACGTGCGTTTCTCTTACTATATTTTGTCTTGCGTCTTCAGCTTTCGCGTGATGGTAATTGCAGTCGTATGGGTGCACACATATTTTTGTGCGTGGGTGTTTATGTGTGTGCATGTATCTGCGTGCAGGTGCTTGCGAATGCATGTTATGTCCGTCGGAATACGCATGTGCGCCAACACACTTTCCAAGTGCTAGTAAGGACCTTTTTCCATGCCAATGAATCTGGTGACACTGCCAATCTGCGGGTTAGGAAAATAAACAGACTATTTTTTTTTAAAGCAACCTTTCATATCTTTCCTGAGAAGAGGTACCCCCACAGCTTGCGGTCCGAAGTCAGCGCGGTCCTGAAGAAACCATGACTCCTCCTTTCACTGCCTGGTACCCCTCTGCTCCTGTCCCACTCCCCCCCCCCCAGCCATCTGATTACCCATTTACCTCAGCTCTTCAGCACCCGCCATAACTCCTCCTCCGGTGCGCACGTGTGGAGCCGTTATCAATCATTCCTCCCAAACGTCGTCGATGGCGGTCTGACGCTTTGACAAAGTCGCTCTCCCACCCTCTCTCTCTCTCTCCCTCCCCGTCTCTCTCCCCTCTCCCTCTGTCTCCATGTGCGTGGGTGCGTGCTCTCTAATCTCTCTCTTGCTGTTCTCCGTCTCCACGTTCCTTACATCTCTCCTCCCTCTCTCTTCTCTCTTTCCTTGTCTTTCTGTGAGAGTATCTGTGCGTGTGTGCATGCTTGCGTAGATTTAAGCTTTGCCTTGTGCTTGTGAGAAAAAAATGCCTATTTATGTGTTTACATTTTTGTGGGCATGCATTTTTGTGTTTGCCCTCTCATGCGCGTGGGCGGGCCTGCTTTTACAGTTTCGTGTAACTTCGTAGTGGATGTATGTTTGTGAATGCATGTGGTTACTTGCGTTTGTGTGCGCCTGGGTGTGTGTTTGTGTGTGTGCATGCATATGTGAATTTGTGTGTGCTGCCGCTCGCGCGTGTCTGTTTGTGTGTGTGTGTGTGTGTGCGCGTGCGTGCGTGCATTTGTTTATGTGTGTGTGTTATGTCTTCGGTTACATGCGTGTTTGTATGAATGTGTGCGTGCGTGTTTGCCCCTGGCACGCCGTTCAGATTAAAAGAGACAGAAAAGGCGGGGCTTGTGCCAGTAGTGGGGCGTGTGCAGCCGGCCAACATCCTGTCTCCTGTGATCTTCTATCGACGAATGCGCCGGCGCAGTTGTACTGTCGCAGGGCCATACCATTCTGTAGACCCGCGCTCACACCTACTGTCATCCTATCACAAAAAACCGCATATATTTAGGGGCTTGAAATGGAGGGTAACAATCTCACCGACCGCTAAATAATTTCAATGAATAATCAATTTCAATCAGCAATAACGTCCCCCACTGAAATTACCATTTTCGGTTCGCTTAGTTACACTGTTTAGAAACACAGGCTGCTGAAAAACGTACGCTAAACAGCTTACTATAGACTCTTTGGAGAATATATAGGTACATGAACACAAACTTCCTACTGGTCTCTTGAAACAAGACAGAACAAAACCATTCATGTCTGTGAAATTAAGAATAGTGTTAACGGAACTATGGGAGCTATTAAATTTGTCAAACCGCTGAGGCTTTTTTAAAAAAAATAGCGGCTCAATGGCCACTTGTTTGTGTTTGTGTTTGTAAACCCTGATCCTTATTTGGCACTACAGGTACTCCAGACGCTTACTGATCCCCCTTTTTGCCTGGGGTTGGTGTAGTGGGGGAGAAGGATTTTGCTTTAGTGTGGGGAACTAACTCGCTCAAGCGATGGGTTTTGATTTACTGATATGTTAATCAAGAACGCTTATTCTCCCCTCCCACCCACCCCCACCCACCGATTATTTCTTTAACCTGGAAAATCTGATCGTTTTAGAAAAATGAAATTTCGCTAGTAAGAACATCGCGAGTAGGATTTTCCATTCCCAAACACAAGTTTGAGGAGTTGGAATGATAGCTGGTGGCGGGAGGTTCGAATAAGTTTAACTGATCAGGGAACGCAATTTTGGAAAGTTTGCGCGACAACAAGCAGCTTTTATATGTTGGGATGAGAGCTGCCAAACCCCTCAAGATGTTGCCGTGAAAACCAAACTGTTGCTTGTCTATCTCGGAGAAGTGCTGCGTGTACACAAAATTTACCTTTTCTCTTAACAGCTATCGGAATGGTTTGTTAAGTACCACGGTTTCGTGTAAACACACTCTGATTATTAATAAGCGAGATAAAGGATGATGAAATGCACACACGTGTTGTAGGGTGCGTTGGGCGTGGGGCAGGGGCGTGCAGGCGCACTTGTGTGTGCGCAGGTGGGTGCGTGCTTGTTTTTGTGCGCGCACACGCTCTTCTCCATCTCCTATCGTAAGCATGTAACCAGTATTTTGTTTATATACTTTTTTTTCTTTATTCAACTTGTTTGCCTGTCTCCCTTCCTATAGTAATTGCCAGAGTAAGGGTTTGTCTTCGCCTTTTGGTGTGACAGACGAAATGGGTTCCACTCCTGGCCTCTTCCAATACACTCTGTAGCCAGAGGCAGATTGCCTATACAAAAAGTGCCCTGGCCTCTAACAGCCCTCGCTTCTTTGTCTTGTCCACCCCGTGAAGGACATCCCGTCCCCTCAAGAAAAGAGGTTAGGTATGTGGGAAGTCTCTTGACTGAACTCCTTGGCGAGGTAGGTAGAGGCAGCGGTAGTCTGAAACCTTGCAATCGGGTGAGAAATCAGCGGGGAGCGATCCCGGGCTGCGACTGGCGGTGGTCCGACATAAAAAGCTTATCTGCCCTACTGTCAGCGCGACGCCCGATTTGGTGCTATGGCGGGCCCTAAGTGGAACCCCCATCTGTAATCTACACCCCCAAATTTGGACCCTAATCAAACCGTCAGGGGCGTGGGTCGGCCTCCTCTCCGTTCTGTGAAAGAATTACGGCCTACACCTCGCAGTTTGAGGAGGCCGAATCCCGCTCACGTGTGTTCCGTGTATATATATATATGCGTGCGTGCGTGTCCCTGCGACTGTTTAAGGAGGAGTCTGAAGTGGATAGTACGGGTGAAAAAAGGCCGCAACCTGGCGGTGGAGGCGTGGCTACACCACCTAGAAAGTAGTCGGCGGGGTCGGGGTGATGATTGGGGGGGGGGGGAGGAAGGTGGACAAGACGGTTGTGAAAGAGCGATGCCGGCAGACTGTGTGTGATGCGGTCGGGGGAGGGGTGGGGGGCTTGGCTCGGCGCTGAGGTTACCTGGCGACAGGAAGTGCCCGAGAAAATACGATCTATATTATACCTCCCTCCTCACTCTTCTGTTTCAGCCCGTTCTCTCTCTCCATACTCTCCCCACTCCCTCAAACATACATAACTTCATTCCATGATCATACATCTAAGGAGTATTTTCACTACATGTGGACGTCACTCCGGAAGATATATTAGTCAATGCTTACCCTCTATGAACCTTGTGCTTGATTAGCAGTCTCTGTTCATGTTTTCATATTTTTGTACATTTTGTCGAATGTCTCACACAGCAATCGAAAGAAACAAACTTCAACAACCTCTTCAATCTGTAGAATTTGTCTTTTGGGGCAGGGTTAGCTTCTCCAGCCAACCACGATAAGCTGGTGCTCGAAGTAATTTTTTGAAGAGCGAAGAAAAGGTTATTGGTTTTTTTCAAATTAAGGGATATTTTAGAGAACGAACCGAAATTTTACTAATTAATTTATTATTATTATTATTATTATTATTATTATTATTATTATTATTATTATTATTATTTTAAAGTCTTAGTACTCGCCTTTTATGTGACATTGAGAACAGTAATTATTAACAGATTGTCCCGTGAAGAACAGCCTGCTTCAGAGAAACGCCATGTTGATAATTATTAGGGTTGATATTAGTGTTAAACTTTGGGGTGGGTGGGTGGGAGGGAAGACCGAGGGGTTAAACGAAAGCTTCGAATTCCGAACCCGAAGATGCTGGTTCCATACCAGTGCGCACCACCAGTTAACCCGTTGGTCAGGAAAGGTAATACAGCAAGGGAGGCACCCCCTCACAGCGGTGACCCACAATATAGTGGGGGTGTCATACACCCCACTGGCATACGACGTTAACATCGTTGGACAACTTTTACCTTTACCTCGGATAACAAATTTCGCGGCAGATTTTCTGGGAGTTTATAATTATATGTAAATCTTTTTATATGTATTTATATACTGAGAGTTTATATTAGATGAAAATCGTTTTATATGTATTTATAATAAATTTATAAATTTATATTACACGCTGAATCAAGGAAAATCCAAAGCCTCAAAGTGATGGGTTGTGTCCAGCTTCTGTTTCGTGTTTCGGATGCAATATACATACTGGTGAATAGTTTGTTGGAGAACTCCTTATGAAGGGCTTAATCAATCAGTAAATACAAGACAGAAAACAAAGACAAGACAGGAAGAAAAAAAAGAAAGAAAAGGAAAAGAAACAGACTTTAGATCAAGGTGGCTTATCTTTTTGTTATGTATAGTCAACAGCACCGATGATCAGTCAGTTTTCAAACTGATTTAGATTATCGCACCCCAAAAGGCCACGTCAACAGTGGAACACCCTCGGTGCGATCTGAGGATAGGCCGGGAGGGTGGGGGGAGAGAAAAATTTACTAAATTTAAAACTTCTTCATAGAAGCCCACACTCTGAAGATCGTCTCTGAAACACAGGTGGGCATCTTTTTAAAGGTGGTTGGCTTCATGGTTATGTTACTCAAAGGGAGGGAAAGTTACAAAACACTTACTGTCTTATAAATCGCCCGAATGGAAATTTTTTCTTTCGTCTGTTCTTTTGCTCATTCGTTCCTTTTTTATTGTTTCTAATTTTTTATGTTCTTTCTTTCCTTTCTTTGGTATGCATGAAGTCAACAGTTAAGACTTTGCGATGGCAGGCAGTAAGACCCGCTAATGAGATGGCGTATCTAGAAGAAATATATGTTCCGGAGCAGAGATCTGAGTCCATAGCCTTCAGCTCCCACTGCGCTAGCGATAAACACCATCAGTGGGCACACGGACACACAAGCTGCAGCAGGAAAGGAGATAATACAGCATCTAAAGGAATTTGTTGCTCTTACTGAATTTACTGTAACTTCAGGATGCTAACAGTATTCTGTGACCTAAAACTCTTTCCTAAGTGAACGAATGAATGTGTACCATATAAGCCAAAATACGACGTACAATGTTTTAAGAAAATTCTAGTCTAAATTACCAGCCTCACGGGGGAGAATCCACACCGTGGCTGTTGTGTGACAAGCCGTGCATGACGGGGCAAGAATACAGAACAGATCGAATTCGTGATCCATGTCACGTGTAATGTGGGCGATCACAACAAACGGCAGAATGATCGATTAAGACAGCGACGATTGTTCCCTGCTCAGGATACAGTTTATGCACCGCTGATGTTGAATTTACGTCACAGGCAAGCCGGGACCTGTGAACACAGCGTAACTCATGATGTCTTAGGCAGTGGGATTCTAAAACTATCGAGTTGAAAACGACACAATGCGACCAAAATTTTGCAGTCCAGATAAACGAGTAACTGAGAATGGACTTGCATTTTGAATACTTACAAACCGAAAATCGCTGTCCAAGAACTGGCATTTTCCAAAGGTGAGGTGGGAAACGTTAGGAGACAACAGAATATCGGTTATTCACTAAACCAGAATAATCAAAGAATCGCGCTGGGAGAAGTGACCGCCAAGATGTTTTTATTCGCAAAAGTCTTCGCGGTATGACCTAGTGGATATCATATTCAATCACTGTGATACATAAGCAGTTATTAAAAACAAATTGTAAAACTTTCTGTAAAATATAGATTTGCTTTCAGCACGTTCAAAATTCGAAAGTATACAGTGTTCTCGGTGTTTTATTCAATATGACCACAGATATAAGAGTATGAAATAATACAGAGACGTGAAAACAATAACTAGTTTTACATACATGTCGTCTGATATTATGAACAGATTTGCCTTTCATACTTACAGGATTTTGTTCTGAAAATATATCTATTTACAAGTTCTGTTCTTGATACAAAACTTACGTTAAGGAAATGTGAGTCTTTAAAACCCCGACCCTAAAGCTTTGAGCTTGTTTATTTTTCTCGGAGTTTTTTTTTAAAGTGGAAAGTAGATTCACCTGATCCAATATTTATAAATTTGTAAAAAAATTGAATCTAATTCACCATTTGTCGATACAACTCAAAATAAAACAAAAAGGTTGCACCCATGATTAGCTTAGATTCCAATGTTCTATTACTTTTCAAAAATTGTTTTTTAATGTGACATGTACAAATGTAAAAACAATAAATAAAATAAATCATTTTAAAAACTGCCTGACGATGGAAGAGCAAATGACGTGCGGACAATGATTACTGTGCGGCATTCGAGGGGAATCCCCAAAATTAGTGCTTTATATCTTTTAAACCAAACAGCTAAACTAATTTCAACAGTTGTGATTTACCACAGGTTAATAAACGAAGTTGGATGTACGAGTGAAACGGCATAACTCCGAATTGCAAACCATGCTCTGTCGGCGTAACAAGATTCAAAGAAAATCCAGACCTGGCTGGGAATGGATGGATGAAAAGGCATGAAACGCTGAGACGATCAGACATCGTTCCCTCCCTTCCATTCCACCTTGGAAGGCTGCCTTTGGTCCGGTCACAACTCAAGAAGACCCGACACTTACGTCTTCTCTAGCATGTGTTTTGACGTCTCATATTACAAGCACGAGCGGCTTTTCTTTAACTTTTTAATGCAACTGCTTGTGATGATCGTATTTTAATTTTAACGAGCACTCACACAACTCTCGGATCTCTGCCTCGCTGATCAAATTGTCCTCATTGTTCTCGAAACACAGGAAGGCGTGCCTGAACGGAGATTACAATTTGTTCATCGACGTAATCGCTTCTTATTTAAGGCTGTCGTTGCCGTCTTGTCCTCTAAACACTTGAAGTAAATCTAGTTACAGGGTCAAAGTACCACACAGTCATAGGGTTTGTGTTTATCATTTTGCCCTGCTGTCTTTCACACTTACGTGCTCCCTCTAGCAGCCGAAGAAGTTACCCTATACTTCCTTAAAACTGAAGCTGCGTTCTCTTGTTTGTTGTTTGTACACCGGAACTGAACAACATATTTATTTCTCTTTGCTATTCAGTGTTATTTTTCCCTTGACGAACTGGCGCCTGGAGGCGAGTCTTATGAGCACGAAGAGAGAAGCACGAAGCATGATGCTAGAGCCCCTACATAGGAACTCTGACGTCAGAGCCTAGCCCTGCTCGGGTTCCTCGTGCTTGTAAAACTCTGCTCTGGGGCCACTTTACTGTTCCTCTGTCGCCGGCACCGCCAGCCATGGCCAGAATTTTATGACGAAAGCGAGGCTCGAGGGTCTTTGATCTCACCGCCCCATTGTAGGGGGTGAAGCCATAAAGTAGGAGGAGGGCTTGATGGGTAGGTGTCATCCAAGATGGCGAAGGACGCCAGGCCTCTTTGGATTGTTGCATTTTTATGGCTCTACACGTTAGGGGGACGCAAAAAGGCCTTGAAGGGATGTTAGGACTGGAGGGGGAGATGTTCTAGACATCTAAAGGTGAGAAAGTCAGTCGGACGCACAGAATGCATAAATAATTGAGTCGCACCAAGAGAAAGAATAAATATATAAATAAATAAATAAATCACGATAAACTACGACAGTCGCACCAGAAGTCGTTCAGTGTGCTAGTCTAAAGGAGCCGTTTAAAAAAGAAAAGAAAAGAACGTGCTCTCATAGCGCTTTCCATAGTCGCAGCCGAACTCGGAAAGTGTAAGTGTGGATTTTAAATCCAGAGCCCGCTCCTCTAGGCATAATATTGAAAGAAATCACGAGAAGGATGTGCAATGTTCTAGACCATGTAGTGCAAAAACAACAAGAGGAACAACAGCGGCGACCTGTAAATATTAGCATAAGTCTTGTGTGATTAAATTAAATAGTAATTAGTAGCAGCTGCAGCGGAAGAATTGCAAAAGGCTGCAATCATTTCGCAAGAACTATAAGACAAATCGAAAAGCACTAAATGATGTTAATACAGACTCAGCAGTCAGAACTGTTTTTGGGGGAGGGGTGAGGGGGGGAGTCGTCGTGTTGGTGTCATTTAGACTCAGAAACGTTTTGACGAGATACAGTCAGCGAGTGTCGTGAAAAGTGTCACTGACAGACAGATTAAGGAACTAAAGCTGTCGTTCTGTTTGTCAGCGTGTACATTATACGAGCTGATATCCGGCTGACTCTTGCCGACGTGTCCGTATCGTTTGTGCAGCCTAATATGCAGATACGTTACTCCACTGTAGGCTTTGCTGTTGTTCGATGGCGACGATAAGCCGTGATGACTCTGACGATGATCTGATTTTTACTTAACAAGCCGTAGCCAGGAAAAAATCACAGATGGACAACTGATTTGAACAAAATCACAAAACGTTGACTTATAAGTCGCGAGTGTTCACCTGTAAGATGCCAGCATTCTTGGACACTAAGAAGGAGAAGACAAGGGACTATAAAGAAAGAAACGAACGAACGAAGGAAAGAAATAAAGGAAGAAAGAAAGACAAAGAAAAAAGACAAAGGAAGAAAGAAAGAAAATCAAAGATGCGGATTAAGTAAAACATGACAATAAAGTCCTCTGAGATTAAAAAAAGCAATATTTACAAATGAATTTTATCACCGTTCAAGAGGACTATCTCTTGTCGTCTGTCATCATAATAGAAAAAGATATTCCATTCTAATATGCTCTAAAAAGTTTTATCCTCAATGTCAAATTTCTCGTATACTGTCAGTTTTTTTTCATTTAAAAATTAAAAAAAAAATTTTTTTTATCTTTTCTTTTCCTGGGTCTCTTCTTGTGTCTTTTATTTATCTTTGCTGTAGCTCATTTATAGATAACAAAGACTTTTCTTTATAAAATCTACCCGTCGAATGTTTACAGTTGTCAGCCCAGCGGGTGGCTGGGTGACGATACATGATACCAAACCTAGTCGTGCGAAATTTCTTGAAATAATAATCTAAACCTTTTGCGAGCTACTCGTTCCTGTCAAAGAGGGTATACATGTTTAAGAGACGTTGTCCAAAGTAAACCTTTGTGATGTTTCGAAGCCTCGGTTTTTAAGGCCAAGAAACACAGCCCCTAAGGGTTACCAGACTGCCCCGGGCTGGATCGTACGTATCTTACTATTCACCATCTCCCTTTCCTATACAAAGTATCTGAAAAACACCCTTACATTTCAGACGAACCCTGGCACTACAGGGGATTTTATTGGTGAAAATGAGATGCTAAATATTCAGTAAGCCATCCCAGAGACTACATGCATAAGGGTGGTCACTTTATTAATTAATCAATGGAGTTATTTTAAACAGTGGAAAGTGTTGTCTTCCAAAGACAAACACCGTGTGAGTAGAGAAGCTGTGTGTATAGGATATAGAGTCGTAAAAACTGTGATATAAATTCAAGAAAAGGAAAAGGAAATAAAAGAACCTCCTGGTCCCAGCTGGTGGCATGCGAAAAAGAGACCGCAAAAATCAGTCTCTCCTTGACGCCATGGTCCATGCTGAGATGAAGTTAAGTCGCTAAAGCCGGTCTTACACGGTACGACAGTCAGATGAAAACAGCCTTAAAGATCTTAATCGTCTATGTCTCAATATCTCGTATGTTTCTGATCAACAGACTTCAACATCTTCTAAATGAGAATCAACGTCTACAGAGAAAATCTGTTCCACTTTTGTAGAAACGAAAACGCATTTGTTGCGCACAGTAGGGCTATTTCGTCGACCACAGTTTTCAGATCGTGTTGGGTAGGCCCAGCTTGTTTCCAATCCTGACTTACTAACGCCGGTGGCACATACAGGCCATGTATATGCGCGCGGAAGTCCTAAGTACGGGTCCCTGACAGCGAGCGTCAAAAGAGCGACTGCGGGAGGCCGGTCAGCGGGACCCTGATTTATTGCACGCCACCGAGGTGACAATTATCTACCGCCAACAGTGTTCGCGGCCCCTTTCATCAGGGCAACCGTGGCGTCGAAAGACGGAACGCACACGAGCTGCCCATGATGAGGATACAGTCGTGGTGGCCCATACAATAGATGCGCCTACTGTAACCAAACTATCTGGTCAAACCGTCTGTCTTTTTCTTTCGGCTTCTATTTGCCGATGTCCAGAGAACCTTCTCTTTTTCTTCAACGTTGCGGGCACTCTGTTAGACTATGCTATCTAGGCGAAAGCAAACAAAGGGGGACGGGGGAGAAACAGCATGGCAAATTGGCCATATCATCAAACACAAATAAAGGAATCAGGCATCAGGAAAAAAAAACATACGGACAGCGCATGTTCACCTTCCCGGCATCCACGCAATGGAACTCACTTCCCCACAACATTCGCCACTCGCCATCACTACAGACTTTCAAACGAAACTTAAAAACTTATCTTTTCAGCAAGTACCTTGACTGACGTCGCGACTGCCTGTCTGCATTAACTTTCAACTTTCTCTGTTCATCCTCTTTTATGATACTTTTCTACCCACCTGTGAATGACGGACGATCTGTATCCTAACCTGTTGGTCAGTGTTGCATTCATCTCTCACTCTGTGTGTGTGTGTGTGTGTGTGTTCGTTGTTTTCACTAGAGTGTCTGTGTGCCTCGTCCGCGCGAAGTGTGCATGAAAATGTGTTCTCGTGCGTTAAAAATCTACATTTATTATTATTAAGAATACCAAAGCAAACAACCTAACAAGAAAAAGCAAACAAACAAGAACAAACACAAAGAAGCGAACACAAAACAGTGTCCGCTAACCATTTTCTTGCCATGTAAAAGTGTAATATAATACAACGACACACAAAGCTTTCAAATCTTATTCAAAAAGAAGTGAAATTATTGCAAACTATATCTTCCTGTCCCTCATCCTTGGGACTTCATTTTTTCTCTTTCCACACCAATGCTTGGGAAGACATTCCTTTACATTTGGCGCTTGTGGACGTTGTCAGGTAATCTAAAGAAGATCTTAAAGGCTAGCGATGGCCCACAAGAGTTAATGAATTATCGCACGTCATGATCTGTAGGAAGGGAGACCAAGAAAGGAATATATATATATATTTAGATGGCCCACAAGAGTTAATGAATTATCGCACGTCATTATCTGTAGGAAGGGAGACCAAGAAAGGAATATATATATATATATTTAGTGCGGAGAGATATTTTAAAACTCAAACACCTACATTGTTGTACATGCGTTTAAGTTCGTTGTCAACTGAGAATTTAAGAAAGTTTTAAATACTTAAATTCTGGTCACCAAATGAATGAATGAATGAATGAATGAATCCAGTGTGTGTTTTATTTGGCCTGGCGTTTTTTGAGTAATGTCGGGCGAAAAACGTGTGTCGAGGGCTTCAGCACAACATGCAAGGTACTTGCCTTTAACACCTGTACGTCAGTCCGAGGAAGTTGCTATCTTCTTTCAAAACTGTGCACACCTGACAAGCGCCCGGCTGCTTCATGGGGTTGGACTTGATGACCTCCGCCGTCTAGAAAGGTGTCTGTCACATATTTCAATCCCATTCGGACAGGTAGTCAGCGGATGTTCTTTATGCATCCACCCCCACCCACCCTCCGGGGAAGTTGGGCGTAAAACAGACAGGGGAGGTAGAAGACAGTGGGTGAAGAGAGAGAGAGAGAGAGAAAGAGAGAGAGAAGGGATAGGAAAAAACTACATCCTAATGTGCTATGTCCATTCCTAAAACTGGAATTTTACATCTGCATCAGTAGGTTGCTTTTCTCTCTCTCTCTCTCTCTCTCTACGGACTTTCTCTTCTTTTCTCCTCTGTTCCTCACTGTTTCCTCCATCCACCCTTCTTTTATTCCTCTTCTTTGTACGCTCCTTCCCCCATTTATAAATATTAAAATCCAAAGACTGCTGAAGTTGTATTAAAATCCAATACTATAGAAGTTGTATTAAAATCCAAAGACTTCTGAAGTTGTATTAAAATCCAAAGACTGCTGAAGTGGTATTAAAATCCAACATTCCTCAGGTAATATTAAAATCCAGACTGCTAAAGCGGTATTAAAATCCAGTAATTCCTGAGGCAGTGTTAAAATCCAAAGACTGCTGAAGTTGTTCTAAAATCCAACTACTCCAGAATTAGTATTAAAATCCAAAGACTGCTGAAGTTGTACTAAAACCCAACTACTCCTGAATTACCATTAAAATCCAGCTACTCCTGAATAACATTTAATCCAAAGACTGCTGAAGTTGTACTAAAATCCAACTACTCCTGAATTACCATTAAAATCCAGCTACTCCTGAATTAGCATTAAATCCAAAGATTACTGACATGGTAATAAAATCCAAAGACTGCTGACGTGTAATAAAACCCAAAGACTGCTGAAGTGGTGCATTAGTGTTTGAGTTTAGAGTTGTGACGAAAGTCAGCTCTAGTGACACGACTATCAATAGACTCTTCCATGCGATGCAGTATGACCAAGTTCTTTCTAACTTGAAGAAAATGAACAGCCACGAGGGTAATAATTGCTGCTGTTGTTGCTATTAATACTACTAAACTACCATATGGCGCTAGGCGTTAATACTATATACTGCTTTTAAGTGTAACACTATAATTATTACTACAGACAAAGAACAAAATTAAATTAAGAAGTAATAATGGCAAAAGAGGTTAAACGAACAAAAAACAAGAACAGAAAGAAATCAGTAGAGAAGACATGGGCAAGGGAGGGAAGCAGAAGACACGGTTTAAAAAATGAAAATAATAATTCTCACTATTTCAGTATGCTATAGCAGAAGTCAAGCGGAAATAAAAAGGTTGTCTCCCTCAGCACCTCAGGTGACCCAGACGATGAATTACTCTTTTTTTTTTTACTGTTTCACATTGCCAGAAAGCATTTGTTTAAAACACTTCTCACTGAAACTCTGTGATCTTGAAAGCTGCCTCTGGTGACATACATGCAAGGGTGACACAAAGACACGCTAGTGTGTGGGAGATACAATAAGGCGCTGTCTTCTCGACTTCAGACTGGAGTTCTTTAATGGAGCCAGGTGACGGACCCCTTGCCATAACTTAATTTAACTACGTCACTTCCGCCCTGACGCGCTGGAGTAATGTCGTAGCTTTCCGTCAAAGTATCTCCTCTTACATCACCCGCTTTGTCACTAGATTATGCAAAGATCAGTTTAAACGCCACGTTGAAATAATAAGGATCATGCAGCAATAAAGAAGTTTTAATTTTTTTTCTCTTTTGTCAGAGACCCTGTCAACCTACTTTTATGTCTGAGATTTTTTTCTTTTTGGTATGCACCGCTACTTCGTGTTCCTTAATGCGTCATAACTACTGTCCAAAGAAATTTTAATTTCAGATTTCTTGGTCTAAATGGCTGACTTTGACAAAACGATTCCTTGTGTCTCGTGGCTTATACTCACGTAATGCGCACCATCGCACAACACAAATATTCTATATAAACTTAAGATCTTGGTTCCTTAATCATGCAGACACATGAAT
>SMGT01008882.1:120038-143389 GCA_004794575.1 Lanistes nyassanus | reverse complement strand
GGGGGGGGAGTTTAACGCTTTTCTAGGAGTCTAGTGGGAGGCAGCGAGAGAGGTCAGAGGTATTACTAGTTTGTGAAGCTGTAACGGTCAACTGTTGCTATACGTTTCTCGCTGTAGGCTAGCCCCGTATAGCAATTTATCAAACTATTTGTCGTATAACTGTATCTGCTTGTTTCTCGTCGTGGGAAATTATTGTACGCTTCCACGGCGAGATATTTTGTCAACTTTCTCGTGTTATGAAAGAGGCAAGAACGTTGTTAGGCCATCGATGTGTAGAGAACCTAACAGTGTAAGCAGTCAGTGATGTTTCTCCGTGTTCCTGCAACTCGACGCTGTTAGTCTAGTAGTAGACTACGAGTGAGCAGACAAAGAGAAAATTTCCACTGGTTGTGATTGGACGTTCCTCTAGATCAAGGATCTACGAGGAGCGAGGAGTTTATCCTGTGACAGTTGGTCAAGGACACTCCAAGGGTACCATACCGAACTCTTTACTACGCTGTTTATCGTTCCGGGAATCCATATGAGAACCAGGTCGATCTGCTGCGAATCTCTGTCGAAGGCGTCGCTGGGTCTTCAGTGCGTCTCTGACTTTGAATTCTATTCTCCCTGGATCTACGCTCTGCAGACCGGACTTCGCGTTTCTGCATTCCGAGTCTACTGTCAGATACTGTCTTCTAGTTACGGACTACGACTGTGGACCACTATTGAGTGGGATCGTACACTGTGTTGTTTATTCTGTTCCTGATTGGATTATAATCCACCGCAAGTAGTTTTTACGAAATGTATTAGTTTAATTGTACACTGTGTATTTCATTTCCTGTTCTGAGAGTTGTGACATACCTCAAGTTACTATTATTACGCACACACCCCCACGCACTTTACATCTTTGTTCATCCACCACTTTCCTTCCTCTGCTATCCTTTTATGTTCGTAGTTCAATAAATGTGTTGAATTAGCTGGTCGTGTCCCTTTTGATTGAAAAGAGGGGGGTTAGCTTTAGGGGATTACATTACTTATCTCTTCCCCAAACTCCAGCTCACCCGATAAAACGCTACAGCCTGCACCAAGCTAGTTGTGCTTTGAACGGAACCGTTGGGTGGCTCGTTTTTGCAATCTTGGCTCAGCCCCTACAACCGCAGCTTAATAAGAACGCTGCTTAAATAACCAAGAAGGAATATAGCAACATGCAATTTCTTTCCAAGCATCTTGGATTTTCTTTTTTAAGCATGGTCTAAGCAGCAATGCAGTTTTTCTGTGCATTATTTCGTGAAACGGCAAGTTATACCAGCACCACAGTTTAACTAGACAAACGTTTCCTCTCAAGGTTTTGAAAGTGTGACACCCCTTAATGCTTTAAAGTAGACCTCCCTACTCTGCTAAAACAAATCTGAAGAGGACTTGCGCGGAATAAATGTTTATTTCAAATGGAGTGAGAACGAACTTGTTTTTTTCTAAATTGTTTTTACTGAACCCTGCTGGCTGCACGGAATTAGACAGATCCCGTATTGTTAGAATTTAAGGCCACTGCAAAAAAGCAAAGTATGCACAGTCCAAACGCCATATATTCACCATCACACTAGCATACCTTCTCGCCTTGTCTCCCCCTCCTTCCTTTGTCCTCCCCCCTCCTCTATCTCTCTCAACTGTCCGCTTCTCTTTATCTCTCATGCTCACGCACGCACGCACGCACCCCCCCTACACACACACACACACACACACACGGACTCGCGCATCTCTAGAAAATTGGAATCAAGCACGTGCGATGAGGCACACATCTCTGCTACTGTCATGCCAACCAACGACTGCTTGGCTAACGTTCCCGTCAAAACAGAGCCGGCAGGTACAGCTGATAACACGTATCTCTTCGTGTATCGGCGGCTTGAGGTCAGTGCCCATAACCATAATCACAATGATGTAAATCTGTCACACTGGCATGCCCCACCTGCCCAGTATTTCAGCTAAATATTATGGGGCTAGTCGCACGCGTTGCTTTATGACCGTAAAGGGCCGAGTTGCATGGGTAGCGGTATCGTCTCTCCACACCTAAAGAGCCCTCTTATGACCGGAACAGCAGAGGGAAATTTCGTCTCAGTCTAGAAAGGGTCACAGAGGTGAGGGGTATCCTCAGGATTGTAACGTTTAATTTTGTCAAAGTTTCATCGAATCTTCTGCGCTTCTCTGCTACCTCTCAGTCGACATCCAACGATTAGTTGCATAAATATGACTGGATTAGTTGTTGTTCCTCTCTCTCTCTCTCTCTCTCAAACATTTTAACCAATGCTTTCATTCGTCGACTGCCTCGGCGGTCTAGAGGTTAAGGCGTCCGCTTCTGAGGGGGGGGGGGGTCGGTGGTTCCCCCCCCCCCGGCCGAGCCCTACCTTAGACTTAAAAAATTGGCAATCTAGTAGCTGTCCTGCCAGACGCCTGGCACTTTAGGGAACAGTACTAGGACTGGTTGGCCCGATGTCAGTATAATGTGAATGGGTGGGACTTAGGCCCGTGTTGCGACAGCAGTCCCAATGTGTAACACGTTAACTTGTCTAAGCAACGCGGTCTTAAGTTTTCGGCGGGACGTTAAACAGCAAACACTCACCCAACGCCTTTATTCTTCCCAATCCAAACGAGTGTGATCGGCATTAGCAGTGTGAGGTGACTCTGTCGTTCGCTCGTTTCCCACCCCACCTCCACCCCCACCCCCACCTAACTTCCTAGGGGAAGCTCTCCTGTAACCTAGCAAAGATGCGCGTGCAAGTTATTTTTCTTTTCCCGATTTTCCTTTTGTTTGCGTACCTACGACTATCTTACATTAACAGTCTCCATGTAGCTTATGCCGGGATCAGACGATTCAAATGCCGGGCTCAGACGATTCAACGAAGTCAAACAAAAGCGGCAGTGAAGAACTGATCAAAACATATTCAGCAAAACCACTGAGTTTGAAAGAAGAAAGACTCACAAGTGAAACTAGTACACGACCTTACATATCTTCAGCTCAAGAAGCTCGGGCGTCACGAAATACCTTCACTTGCCACCTTGACTTTGCATACAGATCCCCTCTTCTTGAACCAGGAAAACCTCTTTCGCATTGCTTCCTGTTTTTTAAAAGCAGACATCGCACAGGTTCGCTTTGTTTCAAAGTCTACTTTACAGGTTTCCCCTATTCTAAAAAAGCAATAAATAAATAAATATCCCATGTAGTGCACAGGTCGCAGTCGTTGTTAGCAATTAATTAATTAGAAGTCTCTTTGGTAGGATCTACCTGGTGATGTCAGTCATCACCGTAATACAGTAATGTAAAATGGTCGCTTTATGCCACCTACACCCTCACCAGCTTGCATCCTGCCCATCTGGAGATGCACAAGCGCAGGAAGGCTAGCGTTCTGTGGGTATCAGAGCTATCAGGAAGCCCGGCCTTCGCAACCTGCAGATGAGGGTCTCGCTGGGGAAACACGATCAGCGTCAACGCGCACAGTAGGCGCGCATGAACGCCACTGCGCATGCCTGACCTGCCTCATGGGGCCGACAACGGGGTGCAGTGCCAGTGGTCGTAGAATTGTGTCATCACTGTGTGCCTGATCATTCCGCGAGAACAAAACACTGAAGCTATCTTGCAAACAATAAGACAGAAAAAATATATAATAATACAAATAATAAAACGTAAGTGCACTTATATTTTCCCCATTAACAGGCGAAGAAAATGATATGAACGGACATTCTTCAAGCTTTTCGCAAAGTGTCAGCATCGCAATGACATTAGCAGTAATCATCGGAAAGTAGAGATTTAAATCACATACACATATCGTGTTCATGTCTCTACCCATTCATTCAAGGACCCAGCCGTGACTCAAAGCTTTCAGTTGCAACAGCTTCATGTGGCTTCTTTTAATTTTTAACGCTATTATGCCTTCTCGCTGGCGCGTCGCTTAATCTGTACGTGTGGATGTTTGCAAAGACTATAAGCCAATGTGTGTGTGTGTGTGAGAGAGAGGACTGGGAGGGATGGTGCGGATGCAGGCGGGCTTGAATTATCCCGATGGAGAAGCATCGCATCGCGAACAAATTTATTACAAAAAATAATTGTAAAAAACAAATAATATATTCTGTATGAACATTATTTCATTTCCACATCACCGGAGTGGTGTTCCTTTGCACCCACGAGAAAAATAATGACAAATATGCGGTCGAGATACCCGCTATTACATTCAGGAACTCCTGGGTGCAATGCCTATAATAGATCTGCTGGCACTGCATAGTTTGGCCCACCTCCTGCACTCCCGCGTGACGAACAGTCTAGCTAAAAACCCCAGCATGACGTCACTCAATACGGTGTGCAACAAACACGCGCTGCGTTAGGGTTGTACCGCGGCGCCCTACCGACATCGCATTGTGTCAGTTCACACCAGATGTTTAGCAGTAGGAAAACCGCCTGCTGCACAATATGAAACACAGTTCAGACCTGCAAAAATGATCAGAAACAACCCTTCTAAGAGAGTTCTTGACCCACCCTTCCATCAACCACACCTAATTTCTCTTGCTGCCACATTAGAAGCAGGTTATCTCGCAGACACACATCAGGCAACATTTAAAAAAAATTAAGTCGTGTTTGCACTTAATATGAAATGGAGTCATGTGTCTGTGACAAATGTATAACGGACTTGTACGAAAGCACATTCAACCACAGACCGTACAAGCTGAGAAAATACTGAGGTAACACGGGAAAAGGCAAAAATTAATGCCAATCGAGAAAACGTTGTAGGGGAAGTAACTCGGTTACATGCGGTGGGAATCTTCCGAAGTGGACGACGTTATCTTTCTTGAACTGTATGGCTCGCGAGCGACCTTCTGGGTGGGTGGCTGTAGGCCATACCACGGCAGGTGTATGATGAAAGGGACCTCGCTATTAATCTGTGCATCGATACAACCACCAGACTGATAGCTCAGCTGCAGATTGGCAGTTACTTAATGTTCCGAGGAGGGCCAAACGGAGTCTGCACAAAGTCGCAGGATGCAGTTGCTGAGGTGGTGGTGGGAAGAGTAAACCATTTAATAAAGTGTAGCATTACAAATAACCTAATTTCTATACTGTTATAATTTAATATAAAATTCTCAGTTTTTGTCAAGTATGTGTGTTGAATAAGAGGAAAAATTTGTTGTAATATTGGCGTCTCTTTCCACCATTCATATTTCATATCCAACAAACAGGAAGTCAGTATGAAATGTGACTTTTATTGAATCAAGACCGACTTTAAGCTGAAACGGCATGTAGCGGCATGGAGCACAACGCCAGAAAAAAATCGCAGCTTGACTTCTGCTCACTGCATTTTTTAAAAACATTTAATAGGGATGCCTGATTAAAATTAGGTATAATACGACTGATACACAGCAACTGTTCTCCTTTCTGTCGGTGCACTTTATGCAAGGAAGAGAACCACAGCAAGCAATCACGTAGTTGTGAATCCTCAACACTTCAACTGCTTGCAAACTAAACAAATCTGATAAGGCGAAAACAGGTACGATAGCATTCTGGTCAGTCCTCACCTGAGATACCGCCAGAAACAGACAAACGGGCAAACAGCAAAAGCAAACAGATGAGTGGAACAAAAATATCGATTTTTTCCCTAGACTAGAAACTTATCTTGATCGATTGAAGAACCAGTACACCGATCTTGGTAACAAGAGAGTTTAGTACAACTACAGCATGTCATGCGCGCCTTAACAGTCTAGCCAATCAGAAAACAACTTCAGAACTTAAATAACCAGCTTGTTTTGTACAGCATTCTACCCTTGTTGACAGAAAAACAGAACAAGTACACGGTTCGTTAGAACCGTGTCGGCATCACATCAGTTGACTTGCGTGTTATACAAGACCTTTACAAATTTCTCCAGAACGATATCTATGTTTTTCTTTTAACATTGCTACACCAATGCTAGCAAACAGAAAAAAGGGAGCGACAGAAGAAATGGAGAACGACCATAAATCTATATTTTAATCAATTTCTTAACGGAACAATACATGAACAAAACGTGTACAGTGCTGACACTCTACAAAAGATTCACAGTCACACGAGAACAAATTTATATACAAAATTTGCATATGCACAAGCTAAAATATCCAACCGGAAATGTATCCGTCCTGTTTTTGAAAAAAAAACCCTCGTCGCCCGCATGAAGCCGCTTAAGGTGTTGTTTCAACATTATCGTGTCCTGTAGCCTTGGAGAGCGACTGGCGTGTTGGAAACCAGCTTAATTTCTATCCCGACAGTCTACGCCCCATCGGTTATCTCCCCTAGTTCATGCTCAGAGCAGTGGCGGTTTCAAGACATCGTGACTTACTGTGAATTGTCTTACCGTGCAGTTTAATAAAAGGTTACCCAAACACATTAAAATTCGTCATTCACTATATTTAAAAAAAAGAGCTGTAGTCATGTAGGAACTATGTGAACATTCAGCATGGCCGCGCTGTGATGTGTACGGAGCTGTTCATGCTAAGCCAGCCACTGTTCTCTGCCAAAAGGTCAGAGTTCACAGGCCAGCCTCTTCCCAGCTTCGTCTCCAGACTTTGGGACATTTATGTGGTGAATACAGCGAAGTGTGAACTTCAGTTTCGTTCGCGAGTTCAGCTCTCTCTTACACCAGACACACTTTTTGTCCAAGTTCACGAACTCTTTTTAAAAACTCCAACGCGGATCTCGCTAGAATCTCATTATCTGTACACTCAACTGGTTGCTCGCAAGTACTTTCCTTGATACTTTACGCGATTATGAAGCCAGACTCGCGCAAGATTTGAACAAATGCAGTCCACACAACAACGAAAACGACACTTCAATCTACAATCAGTCCGCTTTACAAAGCCAGACAAGCTGGTAAGAAAGAAAGAAAAAAATATGAGAAGCAAAACTGCCTGGCACAGAAACCTCTGCTAAATAAATTCACGTCTTTCACATTTCCACAAAGATGATGGTTATCACACGAGATTTTTTATCTTGAACGGGTGGCAACGCATTTACATGAATGAGGCCATTCAAAAGGTTAAAACAGGATCACGTGGTTTATTTAGCAAAATGCTTTATATGCTATTTGTACATCAAAAAAAGGGGGGGTGGGGGAAATGTGTGGGAAAGAAAGGCCCAAGAAAACTTTGTACATGGCCAGAAGGTGCTACCACCTTCCAACCTCCATACGAAACACTGATTTTCGGCCCCGAGATCATGTGCATGTTCGTGTGATTCCTTAGCAAACAAGGTCGGGTGGGTAACGTGGGCAACAATCCAAGCAGTGCTGAAATCACAAAGTGTGATAGCAGAAGGTAAACAAATGCTTAGTGAATTTGCAAAGTCAGTTAATAAACACGTGCTGGATGATGACATCTTTCCAATACGCCAGAGGAAGTGCAGACATTTAATTGTAAACGATACGGGTCGGCCGTCTTTATGGAAATCACGAAGAGTCCCCGATAGTTTGGCACTGTTCAGAGTGCATCTACAGTTCATAGAAAACTGAAGTGGCCTAAAATGTTTTTAAAAAACGGAAGCGAATTCCACATCTTCGTCTTTCATCTCAAGGCATTACCTCTACATTGTCCTTTGCGAGACATGATACTGAGGTTGCAGTGGTCCGAAAAATAATCTAAAATGTCTTTCACGTACGCTAAACTTTAAAAAAAAAAGCGGTCGTTATTCTTTAGAGACGATATCAATTCCGCGGCTAAGCTTTCAATTGACGCTTCCTGCGTGTGGTCACGTGTTACCCAGGGATCTAGTCGTGACCAGCCCGTCGGTTCCGTCATAACATAAGAGGCGAGGGAATATAATTCCTGTCTGTAGTCTGCACCCACTGGAGTCTGTGAAGACAGTTGGTCAACCTGTCCTCTGTCCGTCTTCACTGGTGCCAAACTCTTAGACGTTACCTCCCACACTCTGCCCGAGCGACGCGGAGTGAGCAGCTTTCACACTGGGCGCAGCATGCGGCAAGAACTATGCTGACATGGCGACATCTGCAAGTCGGGTTGTGCACAACCCAAGGATTCTGCGACAGAGCTACAGCGTCAAGGACATGCGTAATCGTACGTTAAGTGCGGGGCCAAGCTTTACACTGCAAGCATTAATGGCGATAATGTTACCTAGTGTAAACTACTGTTACCTGAAGTTTTATTTAAGGTTTATCCCGGCCCTGCTGTACGTTCTAGACTAACTTTCGCTGCGAAAATCATCACAAAATGTATCAAGAGGAAATTCAGGCTTTGGTGATTGACGTTTTATAATAATCGTGATCGTCATGTTTACAATGATCAAATACATAAACACAAGCTAAATACCTAGGTGCCAGAAGTTTATCAGTCACAAACATCGGAATTTCACAGTTTCACTCTTTCACGAAAAGTGAAAATAAACGTAAAATTTTTTTGTATATATATATATCACTTCAAGTAATGACCAGACCCAGACCCAACCGCGGTCATCCTAGAATGTGATTAGAGAAAAGCCGTTTAGCAAAAACACAGATTTACAGCCGCAAGAACGAAAAAGACAAGCGAATCGACAAAGCGCCATGCAAAAGCTTCTACTTTTACTGTTATACTGTAACAATTTCTCAAAAACGCCCCAAAAGCGGTGTTCACAAACATGTATCGCAGATTGTATGTACATCTTCCAGTCGGTGATTGTTCACGACTGTCAGTCCTTGTTCGTCAGTTCATAACCTACAGTTTAACAGGTTCGAGGCTCTGGCTGCATCCTCTGAGAAAGTCTTCGAGAAATTTCCATTTTTCCTTCGGACTGTTTTACCCAGTCGACCCCTATGGCCATGCTCTCCTCTTGACGCAACAAGCTGTAATTATTACACTCAGCAGGTGGTCAACAAGCTGTAATTATTACACTCAACAAGCTGTAATTATTATACTCAACAAGGTGGTCAACAAGCTGTAATTATTACACTCAGCAAGGTGGTCAACCAAGAAATAACAATGGATGGTGCTGTGCGACCAAGCTTTGTCTCCAAGGGCTATTTTAACCCTGACGAACATGCGTTCTAGTTCGCGAACCTGGGAGTAGGCATACACAGTCGGCAAGCTTCGCAGAACTAGAACACATGTTCGTCGGGGTTAAGAAAACCCTAAAGCAAAAAACTGCAAACAATGTGAAACCGAAGCCACAGATGGGGCATAGCACAGGAACTATATCTATAAACCACACACACACACACACAGGCAAACCTTGCTGTTGTCTCTTGCACAGAATTCTAAACTCTCTGAGGCAAGTCACGGAGGCAATACACTAAGGCAGTTAGCTGTTCGACGCTGGGGCAAAAGGCATCCACTTCACGACTTTCACACTGATACTTTCGCACGAGGTGGTTGGAAGGAGGGATGCTAGCGAACACTAACGACTGCCAGATTTTCGACACGTACGCGCAAATGCTTGCATCTTTCCTTGATCTGTCGGCCCGTGTGCTGGAAAGTGCGCGTTTTCCCAAAAGGCTACAGATTAAACAGTTATTAGGGAGAAAGTGCATCGTTCTTGCTCCGTGTTCGCTTCCTTGAGAAGGAACTGCCTGTGTCTGAACACCACACCATGGTCCCATTCCAGAACAACACTGCACAATACGCAAGTCACCCTGCCGGGCTGTTAGGCTGCAGCTTTGCTTGATTCCGCCTCTGGGGTTCCCTGATCAATCTGAAAACAGCAAGAAAGATCGCATCCTGTTTGTAAATAAGCCAGATTCGTAGGCAGTCTAATTTTCAAGGTCACTAGTCATTCGTAGTTAAAAAGTATCATATCACCTAACTTTTAGCGTTAAACAAATATTGCATAATAGAATAAAAAGTATAGGAGATACTCTGGCGTCAGTATCTAGTATATAGCGAAAAGGAAAGTTGGGAACAAAACAAAAAGAAAGGAATGAAACCAAGAAAGCACACCCGCATTAACTTCAGCTACTACAAAGAAGTTCAGAAAGATTAGAATTGCACTGCATCACATGAAAACACGTTTTGCTACCAAGTGAGGCACACTGGCATATAAAATAACCAAATAAGCATTAAGATAATAATCATAACCATTACGATCACGAGGTGATGGCGACTTGTATGTATGAACCTGACGACACCAAAATGGTCGATACAATTACTTATAGTAATCACGCACGAACAGTTTCAAACACATCGCTATATGCTCTGAACGGATATATGTCATTCTCCACCCATTAAGTGCCACGTCATCGCAAAGAATGTGGGTGAAAATAATCGCGTGCCCTCATAGGCCTAACCGGAAAAAATATTAAATATTATTGTCTCCTGTAACATCGCAGAGACTAATTAGACAATGACTTGAGTCTGTCCTGAAATAAATGACACATCACTAACGTGCAGGACATGCAGGTGCTAAAACCTTTACAGCGTCTGCAGCAAATGTGACTATAGAAGTAACACAGAGACGCTTGGTACAGGAAATGGCGACTGGTTTAATTCTATAAATTAACAGATTTTGTTGATGGTAGCAGCGTGTGGGTTAACCCAGTACCGGCCGTTATTTACTTCTGTACATATAGGTAAAGTACTACTTAGAAAAAAATTTAAAGGTGGATAGTATACATTGTCGGTAGCATCCTGATCTCCATTCTGCGTAACTACAAAATAAATGTGGTAACAAAGGATTCGTGGTCAGGCTATAGGAGGTGAAGAAAAAAACCAATGTTTGGGGACATTTTCCGTTTATTAGGACCGAAGAAAAACTTGCAGCATGTGATCTGTTCTTTTCAGATAAATCTTTTATTTTCTCAATGTGATTTTTCTTATCTGTATTTTATTTATGATGCTGACAGGCGGGGTAGTTCGCACGCTTATTTCGAGGTCTTCCGGGCACATGTAAACACTTACACAAAGAATCTAATGAATCATGGGAAGAGTTGTCACTCCCATCATACGCTTTGGGAGGCCGGGTGTCAACTTTGGGGTGCGCGTGCCAGTTCAGGCGCCTACTGGGAACGACAACGTTCCCACCCCCCGGCTGGTGGTGGACGTTCTCCAGAGTGCGCACGCGTGCACGCGCCTTCCACTCCGTCTTGTTCTGTGGGAGGGTAAGAGTCCGGCGGCGAGGGGAGTGCTGGACGTTGTCCAGCGACCCCACTCGAGGCTTGGCCACCCACGTCAGGCGCTGGTTGGTGATGTTCACTTCGCCTCCCCCGGGCACGTGGTGGATGTTCGCCAGCGACCCGACCCGCGCCTCCGCCTTCCAGCGGTGCCGGAAGTGAGGAACGCTCACGTCCCCACCCCCCGCCAAGTGCCTGACGTTGTCGAGCGACCGGACGCGGGGCGCCACGGTGTCGAACTGCTTGCTGCGCGTCACGACCTGTGCGCCTCCTGGCGTGTAATGGATTGTACCCAGCGCCCCCGAGCTGGCCAACGCTCCATATCTGGGCGACGGCAGGAACTTGGACCTGTCCGACAAAGGATGAGGTTCGCTGCGGGTAGTCTCGGACGAGTCCAAGGCCAACGACCTGTAATGCAGATTGTCCAGCGATCCCACTTTTGCCTGCGCGTGCCATCTGAACCGCCGCCTCTCGATCTGTTTCCTGCCACCCCCCGGCAGGTGGTTGACGTTGTCCAGCGACCCCACCATCGCCTGGACCTTGTCCCCCCACCCCAAGTCGATAGGTGGCAGCAAGTTCTGTCCAGGGTCGTACGGACGTTCCATGGAGCGGACTTTGGGCGTGGGCATCCACAGAGGCTTGATGGAGTTCAGCTTGACCGCGCGCGACTCGCCTAGCGACTGCTCTAAGGTCGGCAGGGTGTGGTTGCTGTGGCGATGGTGCGCCGGTAATCGCTCCACGACCACGTACTGGCCATTCTGGCGCTGCTTCACGGTCACGTGCGGAATCTTGGCACCCGTCACGTACCGAACGTCACGTAGGGCGGATGGTCCGTACTTGAACCCCGAGCCCGCCATGGCTTCGCCAGCGTTATTCGGGCGATGAAGCATGACTCGGGCTACTGCAGGCACAACTACCTGCTTTCTTCCGGTGTCAGCAAAGTTCACACAGAATCATGCTCTTTCACTTCGGTATTACCAAGGCTCACAAATCCAAAACTGGAGATCCTAGCACGAGTTCCATCACATATCAGTTATCTCTCCCACGCGCATTAGTAATGGATGGTCATTCTTCACCGATGTTAAGACTGAAAAAAAATTCAGACGACACGTGGATGTTTCCCAAAAGAGAACGTTCTGAAGTAAATAAGAATAGTTCCCGTCTTCAAGATTTGTCCAACCTACCAAACACCTTTTAGGTGTAATGACATCAGATGATACGACTAGCCCAGGGCTATGTGCAGAGCTATGAGGTTTGTTTTCGAAACAGAAGCTGCCTTCACATTTTGCAACATCAGTTGTCAAATATAGTTCTAGAACGCTTGCAACTTGATTTTGACATCGAGGGGTCACAAAAATGGAGAACATTTGGCGCTTATAGGCACAGAGATATCGGATGCATGTGGTACTCAGGCCTTCAGATTGAGAAGCCACGTTTATCTGTCACTTAGACTTTCACAGGCAGCGATGAAAATTTGACGTTCTCTGCACCATGATTTCATTGGCGCACTTAGGTCTCGATTATGACAGATCCGTGGAAATTTCACTTCAGGTCTGCAGCATCAGGCTGTATTCTCAGCCAAATGTCACGGTGTTTTGTCACACGCCGTTTTGCTGCCGCGCGTTGTTTTGCAGAAGTTGACGTTATGTTTACCCTATTCAAGTGATTCGACCCTCGCGTTTTACTGCCTTCACCACTTCCCCCAGTCTGCATGGCGTCTTTTGCGGTAGATGTGCTTCAACCACCTCTTTTAAAGTACAACCAATCTTCTCTTTATTCGAACGGCAAACATACACGTTGCGCTAAAGTTTTTTTAAACACCCAGGGTTGCTATGCTCTTTCCTGTGGCGTTCTCTTTTTATCGTACGCACCACGCCACTGGGTAGTAGCCCTTTCCTAACAACCATTCGATAACGCCGCCGAACAACGGATTCCAACAGTGTGGCAATTCAAGGAGTCAAACGTCCCTTATCAATATCCCAGTATATCACCACCTATTTATCTGGCTCCCGGCCACGTCAGCAAAGACGTTTCCCTTTGAAAGAATCAATCAAACTATACTGCTGAAACACATCCGTAAACTTTACACCGGGTTAGTACAATACCTCCTCCGTACTGTCGTCTCTTCCCCTCTGACCATTAAACTGCCTTTTAAAATGGCAGAGACCCATACTTTCTCCCCTTGATGTTTCCCCGCCACCTCTGTAATTCGACAAGTCTTTCTGCCGTCGCCCCAGAGTTGAAAAGGCAGCTCCGCTCAAGTGGGGTTGTCGAGGTGAGACTACCAGCGCAGGCCAAAGCATTTGAGGCCAACTTAAGAGACGCAAGAACTGCAAGTTAGGCTAGTCGTGATGTCACAGACACTACAGTCAAAAGTACGAGCTCTCGCGCCACGACATAGCTTCAGTTGCGATCTTTGCCGCCTGGAAAATTCGATCGTCATCCTTCCTAAAACGATGCCTCAACAAGCATGAGCTGCCAAGGTCGATTTCTCGAGTGCGTACTATAGATGTCGTAATGTCGCAATGTCGCCGCTCGCTTGATTTCGCATTCGGCGGAGCTCACAGCGCGTCCTTGTTTCGGTCAATCAAGGCTTGATTTATGTCATCCGCAAAGCCGCGCGCATGGTTTCTTTTGTGTTCGTGGCGGTAGTCCCTTCATGCCAGAATGTGTTACGCTGTTGTTGTTGCTGCTGCTGTGCTTGTGTTTGTTTCGTGATGGTGGAGAGCGCACCTTATGATTTCTTATCTACGTTTTCTTCTAGTCCTCCTGAACAAGAATTATAGGCGGCGGACTACAGACGAAAAGTCACTGACGATTCAGATCGATAAAACAACGAATGACCTTTGCAGCTTCCGATGCGTAGCTGTGTTGCAGAGCTACTGCCGTTTATGAGGGAAGGCAAACCCATAAGAAACTTCAAGGTGAACTATAACGCGCAAGGATACAACACTGGGCACCTAGGCTTTCGACGTGCAGGCTGGAGTCTTGGCTGCAGAGGCGACAAGGTGGACAGCAGTTGATGTCCATGTTTTCTTCTGTGTCACAACGCCACAACGCGATCGATCTGTTTTTTCCCCCGCCCATTCTAGATGGCGCTTACTTCTAAACGCTATGGCCTACTTTACTACACCACTCCTCTTTGTGCATTAATAGGCAATTGGTGTGGTGTAAAACGAAGGGATTTTCCAGAAATGTTTCCTTTATCGTGAATTTTGTCGATCAAATGCCTCTTTCCATTTTTTTCTCGCACTACAATGTTATAACGTCCTTTTAATATTTCAAAAGGCACGCCAGTATTCTTGGACACTTCGTTTATTTCTTGCCCACAGTATAATGCAGTTTTCTATGTCTCTTCTTACCTGTCGCCACTACCTGCGAGTAGAATTCAAAGCTCTTTATCATACGCTTGTCAGTCACTGGGTGCGAAATCATTTATTGCTTTTAATACCCTTTAGCGAGCTAACTTTGCGCCTCTTTGCAGCTATTTTAAATAATTTTAGTACCGTGAATGCTTTGAGAACATTTCCATCGACAAGAAGACACCATTTCTGTGAGCCAGCATGGCAACAGACGATAATTATTTCTGTTTCTAGCAGCAAGCAGATTGATGTGTTCCTTATTTCGTAAATTTAAGAGTATATCTACTCAGTCCACATCCAGAAGACACGATCTAAAACTGGAAAAAAATGGAGATTGTAGCTCGACGCGTATATTACAGAAAATTCCCCTTGAAATCCCGCTTTAAGTCGCGACACCACATCCTCCGATATCTAACCATCATAGGGTCAAGGGGCGCTGCCATGGTGCTACAGTTCTCTTGCCAGGATACCGGCGTATCTCCGTAATCCCATTATTGTTAGGAATAAAGTAATCCCAGTATTGCTAGGAATCCAGTAATCTCAGTATTGCTAGAAATCCAGTACTCCCAGTACTGCTAGGCTTCAAACACTCGTGTTGTTGGCTCCCACCATGATCCCCTTTGAGCTTTTTTTTACGGCAAAGTGTATCTTTTGTTGGCTTCCTGTATGTGAACAAGCGTTGACCTTCACGTAATTAAGGAATCAAGCGACAAATCGGCGACGGTTCCCACTTTAAAACATTTTTGTTTACGTGGCTCCTCTATCGAGCAAGGCAGAAGAAGTCTGGATCGTCGAACCCAGGAGAGTAGTTTTAACAAGGGGTTGCGTGGGGGTTCGACAAGACAGACCAATCCACCGTATCTTTACAAGGGTTATAACAAAAACAGTTTACAATGTTCTTTGGCTTGTATTCGAAGTTCTCATTCCGCTGCTAGCCGCGAATTAGTCCACGCATCGAGGAGGATTCAACTTAACTCCAGAAAGATCATAAACTCAATAACTATAACACAGCATTGTTTACTCCTTTTGCTGTCCATTGGACTGCATTTCAGTTTAAAATTGCTCGACAGCACACGAGTGTTTAAGATGCGGGGGTTTTTTTTCACCCTTTTTCATTGGGGAATTATTGAGGATCAAATAACGTTTTCAGTTCTCTGCTATCTCACGTTCCTGAAACCGAACTTGAGGCCCATTGAGTTTTGTGCACTCTGTGTGCTGCTGTAGTTGTATATAATCAATACTAGCTCCCGTACAAGATGGAAACAAGGCGTAACTTCTGTTTTGCACCGCTGGGAAGAAATATCTTACCTGCTTAGATTCATCTCCAGGTGTGTTAGAGGCGCTGTTAACTGACCCATCCTCTGAAGATCCCTTGTCCTGCGGATAATTTCAGAGATTTAAGTAACTCAAGATGTGATAACGAGGCACGCAAATTAAATCATTCTGTAACCTTAGGTACTGATGTGATCTTGATGTTATAGTCAGCGACGACGATTGAAAGTTCACAGGTCACCTGCATGATCGTTCGAATCTTGACCCGCAACCACACCCCGACCAGCACCCCTCTGCCTCCATACCCCTCTGTATCCATACACCTGGGTCTGCTCATTGATCACACGAAACGAACAGGATCGTATGGTATAGGGGGGAAAACGTACGAACACTTGTGCAACCGTTCACAGGCGTGGAAAGAGAGCACAATAGCCTATGCTGGGAACTGGCTTTCTTTATCCACAGGCTTAGCCTAATTACAGAAAAAACGGGACGCATTTCGCTGGGGGAGTGGTTTGCGATAATTTCTCAAATCAGGTTTTGAACAATGTTACCAAGGAATTTTGTCGGCGCAACTGGTTGCTAAAGGATGTCGTGTTGTGCATAATTAAGGGCAGGATTAGCACCTCATGTGCACAGATGGGCGAATATACATCTACTGCTACATTTATAAAGCGCTTAAATATTTCGACAACCAAAGGCGTGATATAAGCTGCCATTAACTTGGCATCATGTTACTATGCATTACTTTGGCAAATTTACAAAATATAATTCTAGGCTGGCGCGGTTGCATAAATACATTGTTCTGAAAACGTCTTCATGATATAATAACTTAATAAGCAACACACAGAGGTTTCATTTTCATTTTGTGGTATGTGCAATACAATCTGCCTCAGGGGAGTCCGGTATAAGTGTGTACAGTATACCTACTACTATGATACAACAGGAATTTCGGTGCAGTATTTTGCGCTCAGATTGCAGTCTTTGAAAAAACAGAATGAATGGTTTAAATCTAGCTTTACAATCTAACCTTGATTTGGATAAATTAAGTGTATATCTCAACAGAGGATTTGACTTCAAAAAGACCAAACTAGACAGCACAACAAAATGACAACTGTTTATGGAATGGCAAAATGATGTGGAAACGAACACCATCTGCACGACAACTCATAAGGGCAACTTTTCACGTTATTACAGTCGACACTTTGGAAAAAGAAATCTAAAAGTCTAGACCTGTAGCATTTACACTCGCACAAAGCCTTTGGGTCTAACAGGAAACTTGATCTACAAGCAGTGACGAAACTTCGTTAAAAAAAATCAGGGACATAAGGAATATACACGCGCTCTAAAATTAATGTACGAGAAAGGCATGATTGATGATACCCACGCAAAACTATGACACAAGTTAGTTATAAGATCTGTCACTGGCATAAATACGTATTAAATCAAATTCTCAGCGCATATATTAAAGATGCACTTTTCATAAAAATGACCATTTAAGGTATATACAATGTTGAATGTAAACACAGGATTCTTTAGATCCAATCTATTACTAGAGTAGAGAACTTCTAGGTTAACAAACAATGAGTATGAATTGAACATCACATGAGGGATCTAACTGAAGAGGTGAACACAGCTGTGATAGCGCATGCAGTGAGCATCCCAGCAAAACCAAAAAACCTACCAAAACCTAGTTGGTTACCAGGGTTACCTTTTTGCTTCCTCCCCTGGGGCTAGAAGGGGCACCGTTCAGCGAGCCGACTCTGGACTGGGCTTTCCATTCTGTCTTACGGGTCTCAATCTGGGCAAAACATGGCCATGCGAAGCGAACATGCTATTAATGAATTTGACAAGCGTCAAGCCATAACAGCACTCTAACAGCCCCTCCTCTCGCAGTACTGCAGACCAAGCAGCTTGAAGCAGCTATAATTGCAGAAAAATGGGGCTCTGGAAGGGATGCCACATGCTCTGGGGATGTTAGTCTCGCCCATGATAGTTCTCATCCCTTGGCCCGCCCCAGCTTCCGGCAAACTGCTGTCATCTGCTTGGCCTAGAAAACTCGCTAGTGTTCTATTAAGAAATCTACACCCCAGCAACCCTATCGTGCACCCGGATCAAAGCAAGACACACAGCATTTCCAGGCTCAAAGCTTCCCCCAGAATGCACATAGCACACTTTCTGGTCAGTGTTTACTGGACAACAAACTACAGCAAAGCCAACACACAGCAAACTGACAGTGCACTAAATACGATACTCTGTGACAAATTCTACGTAATACAAAGCAAACTATTTTTAGAAGGCCTATATCATGCTACAAAAGGGAACTGACATGGAAAGGAGGGGGTAGTGCGCACGACAATATGCATTACAACAAATTACTTAATGATTTAATGATTGGGGCGCGGGGGGGGGGGGGGGGAAGCAGCAGCAACAAACGGGATCGACGGGACGAGATCAATCTTTGATAACGGTGATTGTGAAGGATCCGAATCACGCTGATTTTAAATTGTGCGTTGGGTTGTGATAGAAGGTGTCTTTTCCAACGTGCGCGCGCACGCATGCACGTATGCTACCCTACACCGCACACGGCTGCACACATACTCACAAATACACATGCATGTATGCATGTAGGCATGCACATACACAATCGTATGCAATGTACATGCTCACAGAGATGCTGCTGAAAAATAAAAACAAGCGTGCGAACAATCCTGCCCACAGTTCTTGTCGACCATAGATAATCGGGCGCAGAACGCGTAACACAACGGCGTCTTCGCGTTTTCCTGCAGCGACTCCAGGTGAGGGGAAAATCGAAAGAACTGACACGTTACCATGGTTACCAGCTGGTCACATCGCACTGCAACCCTACCACCCAGTCTTTAAGTGCATGTCACCCGCTGGTCGATCGAGTCCAATGGGAAAACTGTAGCCCACGCAGACCCTACACAAACCGGACTGCATAATGTTCTATTGTTGCCCGCACTCCCTACTCTTCCTACTTTTTTCTTTCCTTCCTGAACGGTATGTTCAGTTGTAGGATTTCACAAATGGTACTTTAGGCTTAATGCAGAAGTGCAAATGGTGTCACAGAAACTACAATCACAGAATATATTCTATGCGGTTTGGGTGCATATCAGGACAGTGGACTACATGGGGGGGGGGGGGATGGGGTCCTATGACTAAGCTATAGAGTGAAAAAAACTACCAGACTGATAGCCACAGTATGATGACTAGTGCAGACAGGCAGAGCAGGATAAGGCCCAACGGAGTTTGAAACCAAGGACCCATGCGGCTTCTGGACTGATTATTCAAATAATTATGAACATAACAGTTGTTTTCATCTTGGCTCTAGTAGGGTTCATGATTTACCACCAAGAAAATGAGACAATAATTTGCTCCAGGTTAGAGCTCACTCTAAAGTGTGCATCTAATAATTCGAAGGGCCTTTACCCACCCCAACCCACCCCCATTTATGGGGAATAAAAGTGCTGTGAGCCACACTGTAGTGTATAATAGCCAATCAATATGAAGACTTACCTTCTGAAGAATATGCACATAAAGCAAACACAAAGGGGTTCAGAGACAGTGTTCTGTGTTTGAATCAAACTTGGTACATCTATCGTCATTTACATATAGAGCTAATGAGGATAAAATAGGGGTTATCTGTGTAGAGTCAGAAATTAGGATAAAATTGGGGTTTATCTGTATACAGTCAGAAATGAGGATAAATGGGGTTCATCTGTGTGCATTCAGAAGTAATGAGGATAAACTGGGGTTGGATTGTTTACGTTTAGAAGCAATGCAGTACCAGGCCGAACATAGACCCTTCCGCAAACAAGAATTTGTACTGTCTTATTTTTCAATATGTTTTAAATTGTTTGGGCATGGACAAAAAAAAAAAAAACTGATGCAAAAATGGCAATTGTCACAAAGTCTTAACCTTTTGACCTATGCAAAGGTAAAGAAGACATACTTCCTGAATGATCGTCGGACTTTGTTTATGTGGAACCCGACCGGAATTTCTTAAATCTGGACTTCACAACTTGTTTATGCTCACTGCCCTAAAAGATAAAATGCATTGCTAATTACCTTTTTGTTACCCCCACCAGGCGAGTGTGTGGCATTTTCAAGGGAACCAACTTTGGGCTGTGCAATCCAATCTGTTTTTTGAGATTCAATCTGGCAAGAAATACCAGTGAACAAAAAGCTGCATGCTACTCCAGCAAACAAACGGTGTAAGGAACAAAGTCTACCAAACGCATTATCACCAGCAGTGCAACAGAAAAGACAAAAAGCAGCTTTGAGACAATCCATTAAAACTGTCACTGGCCATAATATTAACACTTTCTTTATTATTAATTTATGGCATTATTATGTTCTAAAATATAAACTAAGGCCAACAATTTTAATTTATATCGTAAGATAAAAGAAACTTTTTTGGTCATGAAACTTTTTCAAGAAAGTTTTATTAAGCTCTGACACTGAAAAAAATTACTTGTACTTTCACAAAGGTAAATTAATGAGAGTGGATTCTGAATTATTCTCCACAGTTAGCAATGTATAATCATAATTGAAAAGATGCCTTTAGAAAAAGATGTACCTTTTCGCATCACCAAGGTTATGTTCGATATAGTCAGCAAGAGAAAAAGCACAATATATTTGCTGATAATGACAACAAGGCAGTGACAGGGATTTAAAAAACAAACTTCATGCAGTCTTCAACTTTAAACACTCATTTTTACACAATAATCAGTGAAGTTCTTCCCCCCTCCCCTCCAAAAAAAAAATTAAAGCAAAGGGAAGCAATCAACAACTCTGGGATATTACCGCCCTTTGACTTTGGCTGGCTGGTTGATATTCATGGGTGCCCCTTTCCCCCTTTTTGGACTTCAAAGAAAGCTCTAGATGTTAATAACAAGCACCAAATAAACAAGCACTACTAGCAATTCCTCGGTCTGGTGAAATATGTAAAGCTAGCATTGTCAAGTTCAAATAAAAATAGTCCATACACTATGTGATGCTGTGCAAGCAACTGCTTCTTAAAAATGCGAGCTGGGTGACAGAACAACTTACCTTTTTATCCCCACCACCAGGTGTGTGCTTGGCATTGTCTAAAGAGCCAACTTTTGACTGTGCTTTCCAGTCTAGCTTCTTGTTTTCGATCTGAAAGTGGATTTCCAAAAAACAAAATCAAAATGTTCTGTACAAATAGGAACGTCTCAAATGATAATGAATTTTTGAAGAAAAAAACAATGACATTGGTCGTGAAAATGGCACAATTCCTCTATGGTGGGTAGAATCCCCTCTCATCCCCCCACCCCCACCCCAAAAAAAAAACCCTTTGAATAGCTGACACTGCTTGGGTTGGTACCTAGGTCCATTGAAACGTGTGTTTGTGCACTGATAATTTGAAACAAAATTGAAGGAGAACCCTAAACTGTGAAAGAAATATCTCAACATAAATGCCTTTTAAGCCATCTTTAATTCTCCCTTTTATATAGAAATGATTATTCAGAACTATCCACTACCCCACAACCCACCCATCATCGACTGTGGTGGTTCCTTCCCACTTTCCCAACTGCGGGAAAAGATGAATTTGATGAAACCGCTATGGTTACGACCTAGAATTGCTTCATCTGCTTCAAGATGCAGTCATGAACATTTGTGGCTGTGTCTAAAACTAAATTAAGTCAGGAACCTGGTTTTCATGCTAGAATCCAACAAACTATTGGCGTGCAAAGCAAAAGCATCATCTGTACCAGAGGTGAAGTTGTTACTTCAGGCTCTAGTTACCTTCTTTTCCCCTCCGCCAGGAACATGTTGGGCATTGTCTAGGGACCCAACCCTAGACGCCACATTCCACTCCAGCTTCTTAACCTCTATCTGCCGAGCAGCCATGTGATTGCGAGCACAAGGAGACAGAAATGCAAGCAGCCATCAGCAAAGTGAAATGAGCAACAACAACAAAAAAAAAAAAACAACAACAAAACCTCAAAGGCAGCAATGGCAGTGAGCTCAGCAGGAAAGGCAGATCTTTACCATCCTCCTCCCCTTCAATCTCCCCCCCCCACCCCATCTCCACCACACACAAAAAAAAGAGAGGAACATCTAGAACAATTGTACTACTGCTTTGTTTTCCTTCTAGCGTGTCCTATCCTTTGTTTCCTGGTATCAGCATTTGAAAGTCTTTTCTGTCTCAAGCTGTTCTTTCATTGAAACAATCAGGTATTTGGCAGATTTTGCCTTCCAGTTGGGGTAGGAGGACAAGGGGAAACAACCCACTGCAGGCTTCTTGCTTCATTAAAACAAAGGTGAAAATTCATACACAAGCTGGTCTGGCATGATTAACTCACTGATGGGTTACACAAAGCTCAGCATATTGAAAGGAAAAATTTAAGAACCTAAACAAAAGAGAGGAATGTGAAGAAAGCTGTAAACACATCCCACACAGAATAAGAGAGAGAAGATCTAGTTAGCCAATGTACTGTGAAAGATATAAAATGAAAGTATATGCACTACTCAACACCAGCAAGACATGGAAGCACTAACAACAAATCATGTCTGCCAATCAAAGCAGCAGAAGATCAAGTCTATTGGGGGGAGGCAGAGGGCATAAAAGACCAGACACAAAGTCTCAACCAGAAACCAGCAACAAACAGTTTGGCATGAAAAGTAGTTTCAGGGTAATAGTGTTTACTAGCTGCTGTGAATGCAGTACAGGCATGAGAGAAAAAAAACAGTACAGAAAAACCCAACTACATGTCATTGAACTGTAGCAAGTAGCATAGGTTAAGCCACTAACAGCAGCGTACCAGAAGCTGAGGTGCTACCGGCACTGAAAACAGCAGAAAGAAACGTTTAGCCATGCTTGCAAATGTTTGGTACCGTATAGCATCTTTCACGCAATGCCCCACCTTCTGTCAGAGGCTTAGCCTTATCAATATATTATTATGTTAATAAAGTGGCCATCCTTGCACAGATCCCTTTTTTTGTAAGTAAAGTTGCTGTAAATACAAAGTTCACTTTATATGTTGGACTCGTTTTTGTGACTGGGGAAGGAAGACCATAATAGCAATATCAGACACTGAGACAATGTATAAATGATGGTGAACAAAAGAAAAATGCCCTCAAAGACATTAACAACATGCACAATATAATCAAACAAGAACAAATGAGGACAGAGCGCTATAAAATCGTCAAATGACAACCCCAACAAAGTACTGGCAGCGCTAGACACAACCGTATGCTGACGTATGCAATCAGGGGAGCCTACCGTACCCATACACGTAGCAAAGAGAGAGTCGAAAGTAAGGAACGTGGCAGATCTTAAAAAGATCTGCCATCCCTTTCTTTTAAACGACCCTAGTCTTCACACGGCTAGCCCCTGGTGTACCACGTGTGCATACAGCGAATCCCTAATTTTTATCGTCAGCTCGCTCACTAAGCGTAAACTAACAATTGGGATTCGACACAAACACAACATAGGACAATTACATGGAATCCTCAGGGTGCACAATATAATCAAACAAGAACAAATGAGGACAGAGCGCTATAAAATCGTCAAATGACAACCCCAACAAAGTACTGGCAGCGCTAGACACAACCGTATGCTGACGTATGCAATCAGGGGAGCCT
>SMGT01008882.1:73494-120028 GCA_004794575.1 Lanistes nyassanus | reverse complement strand
AGATCTGCCACGTTCCTTACTTTCGACTCTCTCTTTGCTACGTGTATGGGTACGGTAGGCTCCCCTGATTGCATACGTCAGCATACGGTTGTGTCTAGCGCTGCCAGTACTTTGTTGGGGTTGTCATTTGACGATTTTATAGCGCTCTGTCCTCATTTGTTCTTGTTTGATTATATTGTGCACCCTGAGGATTCCATGTAATTGTCCTATGTTGTGTTTGTGTCGAATCCCAATTGTTAGTTTACGCTTAGTGAGCGAGCTGACGATAAAAATTAGGGATTCGCTGTATGCACACGTGGTACACCAGGGGCTAGCCGTGTGAAGACTAGGGTCGTTTAAAAGAAAGGGATGGCAGATCTTTTTAAGATCTGCCACGTTCCTTACTTTCGACTCTCTCTTTGCTACGTGTATGGGTACGGTAGGCTCCCCTGATTGCATACGTCAGCATACGGTTGTGTCTAGCGCTGCCAGTACTTTGTTGGGGTTGTCAACATGCACAATACTGAGGCTGCTGGTAGGACCTATAGTTACTGAAGTAACCCAAAATAATTACAAGGACTTCAGTGGTTATTTTTCAGGCTATGCATAAAAAACACAAGTTCAATCTTATCCCCAAAAGGGAAACGTCACCTTAAACTCTCTACAACAGCATCTAACAAACGAACACCAAAGGATTATACATGTATAAGGATTTCTAGTAGAACAAAGATGTGTAGAAGAAGATGCTGGGTGACATAAAATAACAATAAAGTAAAACAAGGGATATAGAAGAAAATTTAGAAAATACAGAAAACACTCTTCTACAAACATAAAGGTCAAAACAACCTTGTTAGACTGGAACATGTTTTGCAAAAAGTAAAGGTAAATACAGTTTGGTGCATTTTTAATTTTCTTTCCTTTGTTTCTATTTTTCCTCTTTCTTTCTTACTCCCTGGGTTTTTTTATTTTATATTTCCTTTTATTTACAAAAAATACTAACATGGTCAGCCAAGGTCTAGAAACTACATAAAAAATAACAGCCATCAAATTGATAAACACAGATGTCGCACCTCAGTTAGCATTAATGGGCTCATAGGAACTGTAAGACATGTAACTGTGGATTAAATCTTGATAAATGAAATGTACCCAAGGAGATGCAGTACACTGTAATACCCATGTAGTTCATTCTAACTGAAATTTACCTTCTTGTCCCCTCCACCAGGTGTGTGCTTGACATTGTCTAGGGAGCCAATCTTGGACCTGACCCCTTCAACTTTGACCTTTTTGGTCTCAATTTTGACAGCTCCACCTCCTGGGAAGTACAATTCATGATTAATTCAAGGTGTTGGCTTTCATGCTTCTAAACTGGACACCACCCAATCGCTCACATTAGCAAGTTTTAAATGAAGGGGAAACCTTAAGGTGTTCCTGTGGCACTGCAATAAAACTGCCTGCCATTAAGGAAGTGAGAATCATGGGTTATGGGTTCAGATCTTCTCTCTTGCACACCTATTGCCCCTGAATGTGACATCTACATAAAGGTGCACTTACCTTTCATGGCGTAATGTTGATGGTTAACAAAAATGTACAGAATACACAAAGTTATTTGGTTCTTAAATTCTATAAGGAAATATTTCTCAGCATGAAATAGACATGCTATCATGGTCCCTTTTCTGTTGTCTCATTCAACATGTAATCAGGTGTAAGCTTGTTTGCTCAAATCAACACAATTTGGAGGTAATTCTCTTAAAAATCATATTAATCATGCAGAGATATACAGACCATGGTAATCTAAACTAAGTCGATGTTCAAAATCGGTGAAGAAGAATTCTGTTTTCTAAGGCTGCCATCTGACGTATATGTACATATATGGGGTGGGGTGGGGGGAATGGAAAGTGTACACTACAACCTGAGTGCTTACCAGGCTTGTAATCCTTGTTGTCCTTTGATCCAACTTTGCTCTGAACATTAGAGATATCCATTTTCTTTGATACAATCTTCACCTGAGGTAGGAAGGCGCAGGTAAAATTTAAAAAAAATTATCAATGACCGTTGACTAGCCATTTCCATTTGATGAGAAACACATAAAGAAAGAATGAGTCTGGGAAAGAACGAAAGGAAAGGGGGAAAAGAATAAAGGGAAGGAATAAACATTCCTTTAGTTTAAAGTGTACTCCTCTATCTGGTGTCTGTCACAAGTTTGTTTTCTTTTGATCATTAACAGTTGTCTTTGTATGCAATGTCAGTGTTGCTGTTATACAACTAAGTTGTAGACTTAAATTTACATTTCCTCCAGTTGGGGTGTGCGAGGAGTTCTCCAGGGACCCAATCTTGGATTTGGCCTCAGCCTTGCGTGGGGAGCTGACAGATCCAGATGCAGATGAGGCAGGAGAGACTGAACCAGCAGCTTTGGGAGTTGCTGGTTTGGGGGTGGCACTAGTAGTCGTGGTAGTAGCGGCAGTTGATAATGTCTTGGCTGCAAGTGGAAAGAATCACAACAAAAATTACTCTGTTGTTCAGCTTCATACATTGCTGGTATTTACTAATTGTTTGTAAGCCACCAGCAGTCAAAACTGATGGAAACACTGATATAGATCCAACAGGATAAAAGACGTTTCTCATTCAATACTTAAGGCAGGATTCAATTAATGAAAAAACAAAAATACCTTACTGAAGTCACAAAGCAACAGTCATTTTCCCATGACTCTTGGTCAAACATAGATACATGAAGAAATGACCACATTTTATTCCATGCACTTTTTGGAAGGTATGGAAGGAGGCAAATAGAGGAGCAAGAGGAAAGAGGGAACAAAAGAAGATTTAGGCCCGGACACAATAAATTTAAAAAAAGTAGGGCACAGAAGAGAGACAAGAGAACTAAGTGTGCTTTAAATCATTTGAAAAGTACAACAAGGCTGTGTTTTTGTATATTTTTTTTAACACAAACATGTTGCCAAGAGAAAAAAGATTTACAAGAAAAAGGCTGTTTTGTGGCCCATGCCTGTACAGGCTGAAGGCGAAACTGGAAGAACCTGTTGTCTAGAACATGAAAACTCTTAACAGCTGTGTCCTCAACATTGGTCGACGGGAACCAGAAACATAAGAAGTCACAACGAATTCAAAAATTGTAAGTTAATTTGCATTAAGGGTCCTTATAAACGGAATTTAGGGCTACAATGTGATGCACCTATCATGGCCTTGGTCATGGCACAATGCTAAAAAAACAAACCAAAGACCGCTCTGGTGCATTAAAAGTAATCAGGGCATACAAACTGCAAGATTTCCTTACTGCAGAAGGGAGAAAGAGAAAGAAAGAGAGCCTGCATGTGCATGGGTGTGCGCATGTGCACATGTTGGGAAGCCTCAAACTGATATCCGAAAAGTTATGAATGATGTTAAACAACCCAGCAAACAAAAACGTTCTAAAGACTTTAACAACACACACAATACTGAGGCTGTAGGTAGGACTATGATTACTGAAGTCATCAAAAATAATTACAAGGATTTAAATGGAAATTTGCTATGCTATGCACAAACAACACAAAAGCTCAAATTTATCCTGAGAAAGAAAACTCGCATCTGCATTTCTGGTCACAACAGTGATTAATACAAGACCCGTTCACCAAGTGTATTTTACGTGTACTTTTATGTATAAACAGGAGATGCCAATAATGTTCATGCAGCCCAACCCAGAGTGGAAGAAAAGTGTAAATGCGGCGAACTATCTGTAGACCTAGGCCACATGAAAGTAGAATCCAAGATCTGAAGCTGAAATGAATATTCAGAAAGATGGTTTGGTCCATGTTGAACTCAAAACCTTTTTCATATTTGATATTACCTTTACCTGAAACTTTGCTTCTCCTGGTCAGACGTAAAGGTGCAAGTAAAATACAGAGGGTGAACACGGCTAACATTGACAGCTCTTATGACCAGAAGTGCAGATATGAACCCTTATAATGCAAGCCAACCTGGATGGGTACATATGAGGAAACACATGGATAGTACGTGCTATTAAATGGTGATCATCACTTGTCAAAAGATGGTTTAAAGAAAATACCTGCAGTTACTAAAACCTTCCGCAGCGCAAGACAAAAATGTGTAAGAAGAAAGAAAGAAGACAGATTAACATAAGACATAACATAAGGACGGAGGAAGGACTTACATGGTGTGGACTTGCTACTGGGTGTTCGCTGAGTACTGCTTGCTGCCGACATCTTCTTCTCGGTGGCGCTATGGCTTGGGGTGCCATTGGATTTCTTTGGGGTCTGTCACAAAAGGAAAAAAGTAAATGCAGTTAGAAATAAAAGTCAGTGAAGGAGAATGAGGAAAGTGAACTTGTACTTCCACACTTTCAGAGGTGATACTTTGGAAACCCACTCAGTGACAAAAAAATAAACAAACACAAGAAGTACACACTTTGTGGAGTAGAATCGAGGTGTACTTCCACTCAGTGCTACTACTGGCAAGCTCAAATTTTAACCTGCAAAGGGCATTCAAACAAGATTATTTTTGAAGCACGATGCTCCACACCAACATTCCCTTCAGGTGTAACACTGATGACGTCAATGTATTTTACTATTTACAGACCCCACTCATAGTCTCTTTGGGAATACACTATCTGTTTAAAGAGTTTTATGTCTCGCAGGCGGAGTAAGGTTAGCATAAATTTTCTTCTTTTTCCCCCCCCAAAAGAACTATTTCTAATAAATTAGGCATTGTCTAATTCTACAGGCTTTTCTCCTCACACAAAAATTCTCACTACCAATGCAAATATCTCAGTATATGCATGTCAGACCAAAGACATAGCTAAAAAGATCTTTAACAAGCAGGATTAATTTGAGTCGACACAATACGCCAATGAATTAAGCTCAACATGAATGAGCTTTTCCCCAAAGGACTCCCTCGGGTGCTATAGCTTCATCCCCAGGCATTGACTCTGTTTTCAAAACTTGCACCTTTCCATCTCACTTCTTCCACTGCAGGCTTTTGTACCATGTGAACAGATGTCAAGGGCAATTATCCGACAAAAGAACAGGCAAGGCCTGGTTGCCTAGTCAGCACACAGGCAATGCAAAAAATGTACAGCCAGGTCTTATTACGGAAGTTTGTCATACAGGAAAACCTTACAAGAATGGTATTCCTGTCTGACAAACTATGGTCTCCATAAGAAAACAAGGGGTATGCTATGGCTATCGTATAGCAGTTCTTTATACCTTATGCAGCTAGAAGGACAAAAACCATCTTAACCAGATGCCAAATGAAGAAAAGACTTCTTTAACAATAGGAAAACCAAGACTGAAATTTCTTTTTTCTGTTTGCCCATAAAGACCTTGTAAAGACCTTGGTATGCTTGTGCTTGGACGTACAGTTCGACTGCTGGTAGCCCATTTATAAATCCCTTAAAGACTGTGTACACGACATTCTCTTCAAAATAACAGGATCATTCCTATCATTCATAAATGAATAACAGTGTTAAAACAATGGAATGCATAAACACAGATAAAGAGTTGGAGAGAGAGAAAAAGGGGGGGGGGCAAAAATTGAGGACGAAATATCCAACCCTTTCCCAACTACAGACACATCATGATAAGTAAGCCTTTGAGAATGTGAACAAATATTTCCCGAGGTAAACTGGCCGAAAGTGCTCTCATTAATTCACTACTACATCCGGGTTATGAGCAGCAAACGATCGAAGTTGTCGCCGCAAGACTTTGTAATTGGAGGCGACCAATAATAAGGGAGGGGACGAATGAAAGCGAAAGTCAGGTCTGGACAGATCTCGCAGGTAAGTCAGAAACTTCCGACAGGCATTTTTCGAGCCCGCCCCCCCCCCCCCCCCCCCCCCACTCACACTCCACTTCGACTGCCTTAGTGTCCTTGAGGATAGGGTTTGTTGTCATTGTGTAGCTATCGAACCTTACGCTCCACTGCGTCCTCTGCCCGACCCAAACACTTTCCGCCAGATGGAGCGTGACCATAGTCTCGCGTGTGCGCGCGCATAGCAGAGGTGGCAGGCAGGTGGGTGTGTTGCAAAGAGAGATCCTGTAGAAGAAAAACAAGTGACTGCCGCTTGGAGGAAAATCCTGTAGCCTATATGTAAACACGAGTCGACCGACCTAAGCCTGTCGGTGTTCAGCCGCACAGTGGACTATAGCTTGCTAGTTGCTCGGGTTTCAAGTTCTAAGCTCTCGAGAGCGACGAGAGCACGGCTTTCCCCTCTGTGCTTCTTCCCTCTCTCCACACCCCCTTCTATCTCATTCTCAGTCTCTGCTTAGGCATAGTTTCCCCCCCCCCCCCCACACACACACACACACAAACACGCGCGCGCACACACACCTTTTTGTTTCGCCTACCGTTAGTTTTGCCTTGTTTCCCTCGCCCCTAAACCCTTGTTCCTGATAACGCCATCGGCCACATGTCAACAAAGTGGGAGTGTAGAGAGAGAGAGAGGAACCTCTACACTTCCCCTCCCACATTTCCCACCTCCTTACACCCCATTCCATCTCGTCTGTCACCAGCCTTTATGACATCCACTGTTCTGATACAGCTGGAGTTAAGAGCAATTCAACTTCCATTTTTACCCATGTAGTTGTACGAAGCCAATATTACACTTCACAAGAGCAAAACATTCAGAAAATATAAACATCTCCTTCAAACCTTTCAAACAAACCCAGCCGGCAAATAACGACGAGTATGCAATCAGCGAAACAGAACAAAGGGGCGTTTAGGACTGGGAGCACTAGCGATAACACGAGGTCAAAATAGTCATGCAACGGAAAGCTGTTCTTCGGTGTTACTTCTTCATGATGTGGTAGATGTCCAGAGACTAACTAGAGACAGAAGATCGACTACAGAAGTCAAGATTAGACTAGCCCTTGCCACAGCAAGTTATGGAGGAACAGCAACATCAGCTTCTCCATCACGATCAAGCTCTACAGACCCCTATAGTCGTCTCCATCCTGCTGTGTGGCTGTGAAACCTGGACACTGACAGTGAGTTAGGAAAGAAAATCGAAGCCTTTGAGACCAAATGCTTCCGCAATTTCCTCAGAATCTCCTGGACGGAACACAAACGTCTATGTCAGCAGCAAAGTAGCCAGAAGCAGCATCCCGCATCACCCCCCCCCACTCCCCTACGACCTTCTAGGTCACGAGACTGAGATAAGGTTGTCCAGTTGATGCATCGTTTACGTTTTATCGTATCTGGGCTAATAATGCCTAGCTGACGCGATTATTATTAGCGTGTGCGCAAATGACCAGCGACTCAAAAACAAAATGACTGCAAAACCAACACAAGTAAATAAAAATAATCATTAGCCTCCTCCTAATAAGAGATACGAATCCATGGCCTACAGGATGTTAACTTTAATTTTAGCGCTGTGTGCACATGTCGATCGATCAAAAATCTGAGCAAGTCTCTCATGAGATAACCTGCTCACTGAGGTTATGTTTTGTCATCATCGAAATAAGAATGGGTCCAGATGGAGAACAGATGCCTTAGGACTAAGGAATGAAAAAGCGGGGGTTTCAAAACGTTTTTCTGACCACTCAAACAAAAAAAGCAGTCGGATGATTTACGCACGGGTCAGCGACACTGCTTTCATTGCGCTCCCCCCAAACAGCCAACCTCGTTAACTGCCGTCTGGTTATTCGACTGATTTTTCTCAACCCCCTCCTTAAGGTGTTAATGACGATTGAGTGTCCTCCTGTATGTATTCAGGGGCTCGCATTAGGCGAACTGGGACACTCAATGCTCTGGACAGGACAGGTCTGCAAATCTGAGAAGGCGAACCGATTAGGTACGAAGGTTTATTTGGTGGGAATGACTTTGACCTTTCATACAAACCCTGCCCCTGAGCCGAGTTGCACGAGCGTTCGTATCTCCTGTAAAGATGCACGAAAAAATACACATGGTGAATCGGGTCTTACGACCGCTCTTCTGACTGGACATACGAACACTCATGCAAACCAGCCCTGGTCACCAGCACCGAACATGATTCCATAATCTGATCACTTCCCACAGAAGATGGTTCGTCTTCATAAAATGTGTTATCGTCACAGAATATGTCGTTATAACATACGCTACTTTGGACCATATCTTCCCTCGCAGAAAAAAAGCACAGTTATTTAAAAAAAACTAGCTTGAAGCTCGAGCTATGCAGTTTAGCATTTCTGGCATCTTTTGAAGTGTAAATACGATAAAATAAAATCAGCAACCACCACACCTCATCGACCCCTCCCCCGCTCTGAACACATGCACATACGTCTAATTCATCATGTAAATGAAAGTTGCCTATACATTACGGTAATAAAAACATAAATGTAGCACCTTCGCTTTCAACCACTACACACACACAAAGAACCCAGAAACGAAGAAATATGGGACAGAGCTCCCCCTACCCCTCCTATCTTTATCTATATATATATATATAGACATGCAGACTTAAATATGCTGTAAAACAACACTACCACTACTGAGTTTTGCTTCTTCTGAGTGTCGTCGACAAGCAAGAGAGGAAACTCGTTTTCATGCAGTCTTCGCATGCTTCTAAGACGAGGTGAGTACAGTTGAAAAACTGGAAATAAGCTCGTTAACGAAGCAAGAAGTTGACTTTGTAATCACCAAAGGTCAAAGAAGAAAAGGAAAGATGTTTTAAACTTTCAATCGCAATTCTGTCTTCTGGGCACAACGAGTTTACGTGCATGTTTGAACACGAAGACAATGAACGCGGCCTCGTCACTGCTGAAGTTTGAGAGGACAGACGGTTCTAAAAACCAGGAGCAATCTTTTTAAAACAAAATTTCATTTATTTTGTACCTTACATCCTAGAACTAACAAATGCAAGAAAGGAAGACATACAAAGCAAAGGACCGAGAGAGAGAAAAAAACAAAACATGGGCACAAGTTGTTTATCAGATACGATGGCATACTCCCCTCAAAGATCCTCCCCCTCCCCCCCTCCTTGACAGCGTACAACAGAACTACAAAAGACCACCCATGGCACAACCCTCCCTCCCTGTTTGGCAAGATTCCCCAAGACTATTTCACAACAACGCCACACCTTTCTCCCAATGGTCACCCCTGCGTATTGCTTTGGACATATTTCGAATTGTTTTAAACATTCACCTACCAAAGTTTCGCACGGCATTAGAACTTATTGCTCTCGGGCTGCTGGTTACAACCACACATGAAGTAGCAATATTAAACCAGAAAATAGGAATACATTTTCACTCTGTGTTCTCACCATCTCACCAGATTTGAGAATTGCTTGAAAGATTCGTTAAAACAAACAAACAAAAAGTTATTACGAATACCTGATACCTGCATGACATAACCAAAAATAAGTACTTTACTCAAATAAGACAAACGAAAATGACAATAACACGCGAATACTATTGTTGCTAAGATTAACATGAACACAGTACAGGTGAATGAAACTAGAAGGATGAATAAATACCCAACGTCCACAATGAAATACCTGAACGCACCTGTGTACTCATAATGAAAAGACACACGACGACGTTCTTTTTAAAAAGAACCGGTCCAAACGAAGCTGCCGTTTAACAGGAACAGGCCTCCGTCCAAAGACAACGTCAACGCGAGATTGAAAGGATGACAAGTTGTGGTTTGCTTTTATCACCGCCTTACTACCTGTGGCACGCGGGAGGGGGGGGAGCAAGGAACGTGGTGGCGGAAGGGGGTGGGACGACTTGCAGGTACACGACGTAGATGGGGGCCTGTGTCGGGAGTTGGTTGGGTGGTGGTGGGGGGGGAATAGTGTCAGTCATCTCTGGAGGACTCTCATTACTTGATAAGAGTTCAAAAGGTGGGAGTACAGGGGAGGGAAAGGGCCGAGCGGAGAGAGTGGAGGTGACAAGGAACAATTCCGAGGGCTCTTGACACCCGAGAAATCAGTGCTGGCTTGCTTTGCGGACTAGCACCGTCGGGAACTGACGAAACGGCACTAGGGTACGAAAGGGTTGAGGTCGGCAGGGCGGGGCAGATACCTGCATCAAAGGGAACTGGGGTAGACTTTCTCTTTTTCTCCATTCCCCACCTCTCTCGCTGTCTCCCTCCCCCTCCCTTTTCTCTCAAATGGCTGGTGAAAGAAGACTGGAAATGAGCGAAAACATTGGAGTCACTCTCCCTTCCTCTTCTATGCAGTTTTCTCTCATCGTCTCATCGTCGTCTACCCCTTTCCGACCTCACACACCTACACACACACACACCTACACAGGCAAACACACACCTACACACACACACACCTGCACACACCTACACACACACACAAACCTGCACACACACCTACACAAACAGAAAGAGAGAGCGAGCTAAGCTAGCGGGGCAGACCAGATGAAGGTCCAGTGACTAGTTTGTCAGGATCACAGAGTCCGAATGAGATTCGCGTAGACTAACCACAATCCACCGTTAGGTCCTCTACACAACAAGCAAAGTCATTTCTACACAAATGGGCTTTGTTTAGTTCCGCTGTGTTGACGATTCCATAGTGACAAATAGTACTCATCACCGTAAGCTTGAAAGGGAAACACAGGTGTTCATCTGCCTTCAGAAATGAAGGCCCTGTAAACTCGAAACCCCGCGGTCCGTGATGATAATACCTGCATTGTCCTTCGCTCAAACCAGGCAGGTGTAGACGCGCACATCTACGCCTCCAGCTCACTTCCCCTCTCACATCTTTCATTGTCCGTACATCTATTGCTTCTTGTAAGCTGTACTCCTCTCCCTCTCTCCTATTCTCTCCTGTCCTGTCTTTCAGCTTCATACCGGTCCCAACACAACACAAAAACCACAAACAGATACTATTTTGCTAAGCAGTACGATCCACGTAACTCTATCTAGATCGGTTCGGTTTTTTTTATAAAGTAAAAAACTGTAATAAAAGCAGCCATTGCTTTACACTACAGCATCGTCCTGTACAAATTTTCTGGTTGTGAAGAAATGGAAATGAAACAGATCGAAAACCGATGAGAACAGGAAGCGCTGTACGATGGGCTGTGGTGGAGATAGGTAAGTGACGGCTTAAGGACGTTTTTGCGATGGCAGTGCAAAGCAGCAGCAGCAGAAAAAGAAAGAAAATGAGGAAAGATGATGATGACAATCAGGAGAAGGGGCAATCTGCTAGCTAGTTTCTGACCGCATACAGTTTACAGTGTGTTAATTCGACACGCATAAACATGTGCATTAAGCCTGAGACAGTTGTGTACCACAATTAACCTTTAAAATAAATTTCGGGGGTCAGCATCAATCACACGGAATTACACGCACCGCCAGAACATATTCACGGCAGATTACCCACGTAATGGAATTTACTTGATCATATCTGGCTGCACACCAAACACACGCGCGCCTGCAAACATGGCTCCTAGTTATTTCCAAATAATCTGATCGAGGAATAGTTAGGAAAATTCTCTGCATCCGACAGCCCTCTTCCTTTCTCTCAATCCCTCCGGTTTTCATTCTTTTGTTATTCCATGCTGCCATGCTTCTCTCGCTCCATCTGCCTTCCTGGATCCCTCCCTCTTCTTTTCCGACAGGGCTGGGTGGATACATATGGATGGATGAATGGATGATTGGATGACCGGAGCTCAAGTCCAGCCAATCGCAGAGGCCATTTCGCGGGTTGGGTGGGTAGCTGGAGGATTGCTCAGTGAACAGAGAATCAGACTCGCGTGTCGCAGACTGCAGGTTCAAATCCAAAAGCGGCAGAGAATTATATCCTGGAGTTAAACAATGTGCAGGGACTATCAGTGACCATCCTCCAAAGATTAACTGCTTCTCTGCACGGGGCACCTTCTTGCAGCTATCGGTCTGGTGATTGTTATGCAGTTTGGTCATAAGACCACCGCATCTTCTACCCAGTCACCGCGAGATGGGCGCACTTTCTCTCTAATTTTGAGCATAAATAACGATCAGAAAAAAAGACGTGGAGTGAAGGGCATCAAAGGAATTTCCTTTGGTAAAGTTTGGGCAACGGGGTTAGCGTAGGTTAAGTTAGAGCAAGAGGGTAAGCTTAGAGCAAGGTGGTCACCTAAGAAGTTAGAGCAAGCCGGTTAGGTAAATAAAAATTAACTTAAGAAGTAAGAAGGAAGTCAACTGCGTGTTCAGCGCTTGAATGGTTTAGGGATGTGGGAAAAAAAATCAGTGGATGTGGTGGCAAGCATGGATGCGCAGTTCCAAATTAAAGTTTTAAGCGGAGTCTACAGAGAACACGAGTGTGTTTTTAATCAAAGGCATGTGGCTTCGAACGGCTATCAAAGAAAATGCATTATGACACCGCCGCCCCCAACAAGAAAGAAAGAAAAGGCAATTCTGGGGGAGTACAAATACAGTCACCCAAGGAAGCGGCAACTGCTTCAGTAACAGATTTTGCAACAAGCGTTATGCTGCAGGTGTCCGTGAAACTGCAACAAATTCACAGTCCGCCATGCGTGTCCCACGACGGGGCCTTGCCCCAGAAAATTACAAACAAGACATCACGGCTCGTGCAGCAGCTGACGATAGAATATAATCGCCTATCTGTGTTGCCGATTGGTTATTTTTGTGGGTTCTTTCTCTCCTCCCCCAACCCCCAAGCATGCACATGCAAACACGCACACACTTTTGGTTAAGTCCCTTATGCGGCTCTCTCGTCTCGGGACGACGGCTAGGAAATTCCCAGTTGCCAGCGTTACTGACTGCAGGAGTCCCAGAAGACCCAAGAGACAAGCAAAAAGACTGACAGGCAAACTGCAGTTACTGATTAAAAAAAGCTAATGCCATCAAACCTGCCTCCCTACTTTGTTACGCATGTTCTTGCATTCTTGTTGTGACATGCGCTGCTGTTCCGCGTGCTTTATATAAAATTACAACACGATCCACCTAACTCCATCTAGATCCTCACTGTCTGTATAATCAGCAGCCTCTCCTGGTGTTCGGTTTTCTTATAATGTAAAAGACTGTTATAAAACCAACCATTGGTTTACACTACAGTAACGTCATGTATAAATAGAGTGTTCTTTGAGTTTTCTGGTTGTAAAGGAAAACGACCCACAACCCACAAGAACCCACTAAGCTGTAGCGGATTCGTGCAAGCCTGGATTTTTTTCCCCCTTCGTCATTTTACGCATAGTGCCAAATTCTGAAATATGACTAAAATAGCTCGAAATACCTTTTGCGAATTGTCTGTCCGCTTACGCCCTCGCGCGCGCGCGCGCATGCGTGCGTATAGGCGTGTATGGATTACCTGATGCACTCTTTCACTAAGGTCAGAGATAATACTGAATGATTTCATGAAGGATTTTTGTCGGAGTCTAAGGGTGGTGAAGAAGTAACACGGATAAATATAGTTGGAAGAGATGGCGAGGGCAGCCACATTATACCGTAAGTGCACCACTACACCTTAACGCATCATTGATACGCACACACGCATACAAGCACTGAGACTGGAAGGGAAGGAAAAAGATCTTTTTTAAGAAAAAAAGACCAGACGTTTAACGTAACTTGTGTATGTGTGTGTGGAAATGTCAGATAAATATTCTTACCTGCTCAGCCCCTCCCTGAGTGGCATCTGAAACAGTAACAAATATTCTCAAAAAAATATTCTCCTGGGTAACTCCGGTCGAAGCAAGAGCTAAAACCTTTATTACGCCTGTTTCAGACACCTATTTCTTGTGCGTTATATGTAATATTTCTGGTTAAGTAATTAACTTCTCTGTTCACATCGACCACGCGATAAACTCGCAGTGTTTGCACCTGTCACCATATGATGACCTGCTTCCCTTCAAAAACTAACCGAGGACAGAGTACTAGTATGAAGCAGAACAATGTAGCGTCAAAGCAGCCGGTGATATGTGTTATCCTGGGATGAATTAAATGTGTCGGTAAACGCAACGGGTGTGTTTGACTGCCGTTTGCCAGGCTGTTTCTCCTGTATCTGACAGTAATCTAAACTGATCCATTCGATCTCTGCGTTAGCGCGAGTGCGCATGTGTGCGTGCGCGGCTGTGTATGTGAACTTTTGTGAGACCGAGTGCTTGACAGAAACTGAGAGGAGAGAGGAACAGAAGAGTGCATGAGAGAATATGAGCAAGAAAAAGAATAAAGTTGTCCAACATCTACGCAATATTTAATTTTTAAAAATTCCCACCGTGTATTATTTTCATGAAATAAACAAAAAAGAAAAACAGAACGCGTGGGTGCGTGTATGCCCATGAATGCACCAATTTGGTTCGTTCTGGTGTGTTGCGATATCATAGTCAGCTCTAGTCCTCAAATCGTTTTACTGCAATCAACTGCACAACACCGTGTGTCTGCCTACCTTTCGCGGGTCGGGATGCAGGAGCAGTTTTCGGTCGAGGGGCGAGCGCCGCCTTCGGGGTTGTCTCCTCCTTCTTGGGCGTGCGTGCCGAGGCGGGTCGAGGGTCGCTGGGCGCCGTCACGGTGGTGGGTCGCGTCTTGGTCGCTGGTGTGGCTGACGCGGTGGTTTTCACCGGCACGGCTGACTTTGGCGCCGGCGAGGGGGTTTTCTTGGGGGATTTAGGGGGCGACTGGGCCGCAGTCTTCTGTTTGGCAGGTGACTGCGTGCTGGGGGAGGGGTGCTTGGTGGTTTTGGGCGACGGGGCTGCCTTGGCCGGCGCTTTCTTGGCCTGGTCCAAACTCTTCCCTTTAGCATCCTTGCTTTTCGGGCTTGCCGGAGTTGGCTCCGCTGGTTCCGTCGATGCGACCGTTTCCGGCACGGCTTCTGCGGCAGCGCTGCTGGTGACGCTTGCATCTGCGTCCGTCACGGCAGCGTCGTCATGCGTGTGTGGGTCAGCGGCGGGTGGCGGGGCTTCCCTGTCCATGCTCTCCTCCGCGCCAGGTGCGGCGGCTGACTCCTCGGCAGGTGAGTACGCATCGTCTGCCTCGCTGGCCGAGCCCACGGCCAACCCCTCCGCCTCCCCTTGCTCCTCCCGCTGCAGGTTGACGGTGTCGGCGCCACTGTAACTGTCGGCGGGGGCTACCTCCGATCCCCCGTCCATCGCCACCCCCTCCATTTCGCCAACCTCTCTCTCACTCGCTTCTGTCGACTCCGATGCTTCTCTCTCCTCCTCCTCTTCCTCCTCCCCCCTGCTCTGACCCACATCTGCCTCGCTCGTCACAAACGGCGCGCTGGCGGGCTGCTGCTGTTGTTGCTCTACTTGTTGCTCCGTGATGCGTGACTCCGGCTCGAAAGGGCTCGCTAGGTCGGGGGCCGTGTCACCTGCTGCCGCAGCGTCACTCGCAGGCTCTCCTGTGAAGCGACTGCTATCTTCGTCCTCCTCTTCCTCTTCTTCACGATCTTCCTCTTCCTCGCTTCCCGAAAAGGGTTCGGATGGGGGCGGGGCGTTCTGGATGAGAAGATCTATCCCAGCCGCCACGTGGTATGATCCTCCCGTTTCCTCCCTTTCAGGCTCGTCCATCAAGAACGGGTTGGTGGAGGCCCCTGCTGCTGACAAAGCCGCGATGCGACCCGGATCGTAATCTTCCATCACCAGCCTCTCCTCCTGAACGTCCGCGCTGTCGTCATCATCGCCACTGACCACTCCTCCGAAATCGCCGTTGCGGCTGTACCCTTCTTCCTGAACATGCACGCGCGGATCGGCGTGGAGGAGGGAGGAGGCCTGGGGCGGGGTCTGGCCGAAGTCGATCAGCACCCCCTCCCCGTCCCCGGTGGCGTGTCCGTCGTCGGCGCCCATCAGGTTGCTGCCGTTGGCCAGCTGCACGAAGCTGTCCGTCATGCCGCAGCCGCCAAACGTGTCCGGCTGCTCGCTGGACGCCGTGGACTCGTCCTGCTGCAGGAAGCTGTCCGCCATGCCGCACCCGCCGAAAGCATCGCCGCTGGACGGAGCATGCGCACCGCTGCTGCTGAGGCTCTCCTCGCCCTCGTACTCCAGGTCAAGGTCGCGCGAGAAGACGCCCGACATGGTCATGGGGTCTGCGGCAGGCTTGCTCATCTCCACGGCGCCTACCGCTGACGTGTCGTGGCCAAAGATGCCGTTAGCAATTCCATCCTCCATTTCTGGAACAGTCGTCAGCACGGACATTTCAGTTTCTAAGGGTAGCAAACATGCAGTTCTCAGACAGATCAAGCACTAACCACAGTGTCTTCAGTATTAAACCATCTAGATTTCGAAGTACAGGATGTAATAAACTGAAAGAAAATCGCCAACCTTAGCTGCAGGTAGATATCATTGTTAAAATATCTGAACGAAAGCGAGTCATTGCAGATAACCTAGAAGCAGGCCACACTACACAGCGACGTTAAAAACACCTGCAGGTACAATAACATCCACCTCAAGAGAAGACGGCAAGGAATTCAGGGTAGCGGACTGCAGACCGTGCGTGAAGGCGAAAAGACTGCACACCCTGAGGGAAGCAGTCGAGTTTGAAACAAGCGCCAGAGTTTGTGGAGTTTTCTCCCTTTGTCCTGTCGTCTAAAGATAAGCGTTTATCAGTCTTACATCTCGTCAGCTGTCATCCGTTATCCCCTTTACAGACTAAAGATGGTTTTCCATGGCCGCACTTTAACACGCGTTTATCTTCCGATGCACAGAACGCTACTGTGCGCGGTATCCATCCGTCCAGCTGAGTCAAACAAGCGTCTGGACTAAAACGTTAGATCCACCAATTAAAGGCCAACACGACTTGGTTTTTTCACATAAGAATACACTTTCTTTTACATCAGAACAGTCGATGGCATTTATCTCCTTTTTCAAACTCGTCGTTCAGTTTGATCTTTTGTCAGACTACTTTTTCCCTGGTGCCTTAATTCCTTTTTGATAGGGACGTCTGTACTTTTTATTTCATCAGGTCTGATCTGAAAACTTTGGAAAAAAGAATACTCTTTAAATTCATTTCAGTACTTATAATGAACTAAGCACAGACATAAAAAAACAAAAAATGACTCGGGTTGACCTTTAACCACAAGGTTACGCGGATACTGTTGCCCAGCCTATCGATGTTCGCAGTGAGAAAACAGGATGCGAGTCCTTCATCTCGAGAGTTCCACGTGCATGCGCGCGAGTGTGTACGTAGGTGTGTTACCAGCTCCGGCACACTTGCTGTCGCTAGAAGCCTAGAACATGCACCAAGTTGCCGCACTGGCATTGCCTGCTTATCTACCGCAGTCCCTGCCACTGTCATTAGCTGCGCCGTTCCGCCATCGCTTTAACTTTCAGCTTCGGCGGCTTTCACACGCACGCGCAGAAATTTCTGGTACGTTGTTCTCCCTACAGCCGAAGCTAGTTTGATAGTAGGGTGATATCTTCCGTTGGGCACACATCATTCTGGGAAAGACACGTTCGACTGAAAGCTTGCTCGCGTGACTGCTTCCCCCCACCCACCAACAACTCAAACTCGCACATTTGCATGCAAGGACACCCAGTGAGTAAGCGATATGAGAGGAGGGCAGTTGCTTGGGAGAGATGGAAATAGGAAGGAAGAGATAGATGGGGAGATGAAAAGAGCGACGGGAGGGAGGGACGGGAGATGAAAGACTAACACAGAGACAGAGAGGGAATGGGGACATGAGGGACTTGGGACGGAGGGAGGGAGAGAGAATGATCACGAACGAAGGGATTTTTCTTTCGCGTCGACATAGAATCGCTTTGTTTCAATATTAAAATTACTAAACACAAACTATTCATTACTTAGGGCGAGCGGAGAAGACGACGAGAAATAGAAGTCTTCCCTGACAACAAGGAGGAATGCCTTACACCCATCCAATACTTCATCTACACCAACTCGGATGATAGTAATCTGGCAGGCTGAGGACAAGGAGGAACACGTTTGGGGATATGGGCAGGCTAAATCTATTTTATGAATAGCATTGAGTAGTGTTTTGCATGTCTACAGTTTTGCATTCCTACAACTTACTATAACTACACCAGATTTGAACGAAGTCATCAGCAACCTGGACAGCAGACGACCGAGGAGGATGGGAGATCGAGATGGTCAGGGGGGACAGAAGGGATGAGATGGAGGGAGATGCTACATCGATATTATTCAGTGTAATGTCAAGGTATATACTGCATGTCTATAATTTGCTACAGCCATATTAATTTATATTCAAATGAATTCTCCTTGGCAGTAATCTGGAACACAAGGGGGAAAAGAAAAAACTAATCAAATCCTGCTAGGGCAGGTGTTGCCTGCTTGTGATTAGCTGCACCAGATCGATCCAAATTTTTTTTTAAAAACTGGCACACCTGCCTAAGTCCACAGCGTAGTATTCTTTTGATTTTTTTTCTTTATAAATCTTCGCTCTTTCCAACTACACCAATTCCTTGATCGCCGAAGTATCTGCAAGTCTTTACAAGTAGAACACAACAGCATCAGATGGTCTCGTCTGATGTGGGTGGCTGTATCGGATGTCACCTGCTAATTTGATGACAATTCTGCACATACGACAAACAGCAACTTTTTCTTCTACGCCGAAGTCACGCTTTTTAAAAACCAAAAAGGTTGCTATAAATGAGACGTTTCTAAATTGTTTCCCACTGTTTCGAAATAAAGGCAAGGTGTATTCTTCATCCCAAACGGGCACGCAGAATTTAAAACAACACAACAAAGTATACAACATTTTTAGGTTGGAGATAATAGTAAGTGAAGAGATTACAGAAATCCTGATCGTCTGCTATTATACTCGTCGTCCGTGGCATAAAATTCCGAGAAACGAGAACGGAACTTCCTTCTCCCAATTTAAAATAAAATCTAACAGCAGACGTCGCCTCTTAAAGTTTGTCAATTGGCTGAATCCAATGGTGAGCTTTAAAATAAACAGGAACCCTTTGATATTAACATGTTGCTGATATGTACTGAACGTTTTCCCTAGCAGTCAGACTAAAAACGTCCTAATGGTGTCATTATTTTCGTAACTTTTACTTATGTATGTTTGTGACTGGGCTTATGATTTCATTTAAGAGGTTTTTTTTCTAACTTGCTGGACTGCTGCCATAGGTGCATAATGCCTGCAGTAAGGGTTAGTATTTCATTCTGTAATCCTTATCTGCATGGCTGATCAGTTTATGCTCTTAAAGAAAAAAACCACACCATAGTTATTCACCCTAATAACAAAGGTTGTTTTAGGGTCAGCTTTACCTGCAATCAACTTTGTTATGTTGTCAGGAAGTTTTCGGACTGATCGAAATCACCGCTATTAGTTTTTAGTGAAACGTTTTAGGTTCCGGTCAAGGTCGGACGTGTTCAGAGCCAACTGTTAGCATGGCAGACTGAATCCCGCTGATTTTTATGGTAATTGTAACTGCATTTGCTGTAAGGGATAATCTTTCGTATAGTTGTAAGAAATATTTCGGAGCACTAGCTGTATTTTAATTGACAAATATAATTTATTATTAACCTAATTATGTCCCTTGCAGTACATACCGGTACGAAGTCAGTTCTAGCATACAGACACCTGTTATTCTCTTTCGCTGTGTGATCATGACCTTGGCATGCACGCGCACACTGCCACAACTGACGCGCATGTGGTGCCACTGTTAACGCACTACCGATGCCGGAGACTCAGTCTGAGTTAGGCTGCCGGGGCTGCTCATGGAGACAGCGAGTAAAAGTGAAAGGTTACCTGCGACCTAGGTACCATTTACAAGCCTTTAAGCGCACAGATGCCGACAACACGGATAAGCACCCGCTGTCGAACTCGCAACTGTCACTGTCGCACTCACAAATGTAATGTTTTAACGCATCCCAAAGGTGAGATTTAAAACAGCGGGCAAGAATTAGAACTAGAACATCTGGGACAAAATGCTACTTTGTCAATTTCGTCAATTAAATCTTTCACCTAGGCGCAGATGAAATATCACGTGTGTCGTCAAGAAGACATTGTGGGTGGGCGCTTGTGAGTCGCTCCAGCGAAAATAGGAGACACCTTCGTCACACGTACCAGTGTTCCTTTTATTCTTTCAACAAAGTCGAGCATGTGTAGGGGGCCAACTATTCGACACAGGAGACGATGTGGCAAGGCAGACTAGCTTGACTAGTAGACCGTTTATGCCGGCAAGCCTTCGTGTTACAAAGGAATGTGCAGCAGTTTTTTTATAGCTGCGTTCGCGCTGTCATCCGTTCATTCTCCAATGCACAGCAAGTGAAGCTGTCCATCCCTATGCAACCGACTTTGTCCTCGCAGAATCACATCTCAGTCCCGTGACCTAAAAGGTCATACGGGGAAGGGGAACACGCTGGAAACACTGGTCAAAACTAACCTGTGCTCTTAAACAGAAATCGAAGTAACTCTACATAATCACCATTTCAAACAGAACCAGCCATGCATGTCGTTTTGTAACTAGAACAGGTAACCGCCCTTTTTCTGAAATACCGTTAGTACGACAGATATCCATGATGGCTCTTTTACGTGCTGTCACCAACACAACACCACTGCCATTGCCCCGTCCTCACAACCACGTACACTCTTACTGAACAGTCTAGTACAGACCAGTTTAGACAGCCAGGACTGTAGCAGCACAGGTACTGTTATCCACATCTAAAGACAACTCCAACATCTGAAAACACAATGCAAGTATGGCTAATTTTCCAGGGAAGTACCTTTCCTCTCCATCTCGTCTGTTCCAATGCCCCGCAGACAATGAAAACGTTGTCTCCAGCAAGAGCAGACAACTTCTGCCCACAAAACCACCTGTTTGGGCTCGCGTGCCAGTGACGCGCGTGGCTGTTAGAAAATAACAACTTGCGGAGAGTCACTTCCGCCAAATCATGAACGGTGTTCTCTCACTGTGGAGCTAGGATTTTCTCTCCTCTTACCCTCCCCCTCCCCCCCCCCAACAAAATAAAAATCCAGCACGCGCAACAACAACAAAAAAAAAAAGCTAGCCCGCATCCAAAATAGTAAACAAGGTTGGACTTATCTCAGTGAACGCACTTTCTGAAATTTTGTCCCCCACCCCAACCCCCTCTAGGTCAAGACGCTGTTTCTCCTGAGAAAGGGGGTGGGGGGAATGTGTATCTTCTCGTCCTACTTAGCGTATTTCAGCACGCTCGGCCTGCGGAGGGTTGATGACCCTGAACTCTTGACACTAGGCGTCACTAAGCGCACTGCGGTAAATGCTGACTTGCACCATTCGACTAAAGGCGAGGACGGGAGAACTAAAACCGCAAAACCCGCTAGGCTGTAAAGTATACCTGGCGCGAAGACTCAGCTTTCGTTATGAATGTTCGTTCCTGACTGCTGTAGATGTCTAACACGGCTACAGAACATTATAGCTACTCACCATTATTCATTCGTGACAGGGGTAGCATATCCCGCTACCCTTCCCGAAGGACTGACAGGAGTCAGAAGGGAGTGTGTGCGCATGCGTGAGTGCGAGAGTTCTTTTTTTTTTTTCAAATCGAATATATAGTATTCTGTATTCCAATGCTACAACTACTGCTGCAGAGAAAAGAACTATTTTAACCAAAAAGGTGGGGGGCGAAAGATCTAGATTGATATATCAACGACACAGGGCTAATAAGCATGCATTAATAACGTTCATATAAGAAGTGTGCACCAAGGATAATTACTGTTTGAACATTAACTTACGTCTGCTTAAGTTTGCACGCCAAGATAATCTAAAGTTGCGCATCGGTTAAGCTTTCGTCAACAAGGAAGTGAGGATTGTGGATTCAGATCTGGTCCCCGCGACGGTTAGAATGCGTATTTTCTCTATGACAAGAATATGTATACAGCCAACCATCCTATTTCGTAGTTGATTCGGAGTGAAACACCTTACCAGCAACAACCGACTACGAAGCGCGTTCTTAGGTTTGCTAGTGGCATTTTGTTTTCTAATGTCAATTGACATCGCACTATACTCCCACGCCCACTTCTTTTATAAGATTCTGATGTGCATCTTCCAACATCTAATTCAATTCTCCACCGTCAGCAACTGCCGAGACGACAAAAACGTATTAGGAAAACCGGCAATGACGTCATGGTCTCAGTGGACAATAGCCTTGTAGAAAATCAATACAGCACTCTGACTTCTGCGCCATATCGAGTGGTCACATGTCCAGCCAGAGCGCCTCTAAGCTTACAGATCCTTTCCGACAGCCACAACTGAATATCCAGCAGCTGGCGCGTGCAGTGTGGTCACTGAAATTACACGTGCGCGACAATCGGGCTGGGTTGGCTTTCTTTGTCTTTGATATTCTCCAGTTTGCACGGCTTCACATTTTCCATCTGTCGGATTAAGTTTACTCTGAGCTTTCCCACAAGTCCTTGCGCCCAGCATGCAGCATCGCTCGTATAAGTACCGTTTGAAAGGCATCATCTAAGCGAAAGGGAAAGTTCACCGCCACACAAATGCGTGTTGTACGTCAGCGCCCCAGCATCTCATAATGTTAACAAGTGCTTCCGCTTAACGTATGGCCAGTATTTTCGCCAGGCATGCCAGACTCCCCACCCCCAAAGCTCTTTTTTTTTCCCTAGTCCCATCCCATTTTTAGCCCTGCAGCGCAGCTAGCCATGTTTAAACAACGTCAGCGTAACAATAATGATTTCCCCATTGTTCTACGTACTGGTTCCGCTAGAGTTGCGTAATACGGTTCGCTTCTGTCTTTTGACATTACTGAAGTGTACAGGTGAGAATGACCTGGCAGACGTGACCCAGTTGCAGCTGACTCGCTGTTATTATCAGCCCAGTTGCGCTGGAACAAGCTCCCAACAGAAGTTAAGACTGGATCGAAGACTACTAGCTGGCATCGAAAGAACACGCGTGCGCGAGAGATTAAAAATGTGTTTTTCTGTCTGTGCGTGTGTGTGAGAGAGTGAGAGAGAGAATGTACACTCGCGCCTGTGGAGGGAGTGGGTGGGTGTGTGATCGGTTGGTAAAAATGGTTGTATCTCTCTCTCCTCCCACCCTCCCTCTCCATTCCCCCCCTCTCCTCCCTTACCTACCCCACTTTCAATGAGTGGACTAAGTTCAATGATTACGACAAAACGACATACAAGCAACAGAAAACCACGGCACCATGCTAGTCGCGACCTTTATCAAATGTCAGGTACCAGCATACAAGAAAATTAAGATGTCAACTGAAGTCGCAGACCAAGACATACCACAAAGCGTTCATATTCTCTGCAACTCTACAGCCGACTGTTTAAATGAAGTCTGACTACAAAGTCTTTGGATGGAAAACGTTACACTAGGTACGATAACGAAATTATAACGAAGTTTACACTAGATTATACATGAGACACCTTTGTTTGTCTGTCAGTCGATCGGTCTGTCTACGTTATACCCGATCATCGAAGTAGGTAAATAAAATATATTCACAAAATGCTTGTCTATTTTTCCGTCTATTCTTGTATGTTCACTACCCAGTCTTTGTCTGTCCGTCTGGCCGCCAGCATCTTGCCATCTATTTATCTACTGCCAGCTATAAGGTAGCTATTTCTCTATATATCTGGCTAGCTAACTGGATTTCTCTGTGTCCAAGTGTCTATAAGTCTATACCGCATTACCAGACTGCAACTTCAAAGCCAGTACTTTCTTTTTGTAACTTATCTTTCGGGATCCCACACATCGAAACACGTTGCCAATAGCAACAAGTGTTCACTGTATAGACCGCTTTAGAAACAGGAGATCTGGAGATGTGGCGAAGATGGAGCAAAACGCCTACTGGGGAGGGCTAGGAAACAAGAAGCGAATTGGCAGGTGAACGAACACGAAAGCGTGAAACGGAAAGGGAGGAGGGGTGAGGTGGAAGGGAGCGACAACGATCACGTGTGGAGAATTCGAGACCTGCTGAGGACAAGTTTGAAGTTAACAAAGTGGCTTGATTAAATCAGCTGCTCGTTGTCAAACCACCACGAGGAACATGTGCACAGGCAAGAAACAGTCACTATATACGCACATGTGAGGCCACCAAAGCCATTCCAACTCAGAGATGTACATGTGCGTCACACGGTCTTGTTGAAGTGATTCTGGGTACGGTCTCTGTTCTGGGCAACGTGACATCTAGGCAGAGGAGCCCACCAATCGTGCATTAAAATGTAAAACGACCATTTTGCCAGAGAGTATATTCCCTAATAAATACCTCCAGCAGGACTATGAGTAATGTACTAGCTACACTAAGGAGCTGTAGTTGTGTAAAAAACTGTTGTAGAAATAAGAGAAAACATTTAAACTGGCTCTGTGGAAAACCTGCGATATTTGACCATAAAATTAGCATATTATCAGTGTTGGCCGTTTCCCTGTAACACTCTATACAGTGCTGACAATTCAACCGAACTAATAAATCTTTGGGAGGGTGAGACTATCGTTGAGCTGCGTTCTGCAATCTTAATGGCTATTAGATTTCGGGAAGCGACGAGAAGTTAGATGAGCAAGCAATGGTCGGTGAAGAGTTGCAGCATCACGATGCTTATATACAGGCATGCCCTGGCGTAAACAGGACGTCAAACTTCCGGCGAAACTAAAATGATATACGAACCTTGCAAATTCCTGTCTGAGGCTGCGAGTTCCAGGTCAGCCATGGCAGATCGTGGCCGCTATAGAGACACAAGTCCTCCACCGAACGACAAGTTGGAGGGATGAATCACGCTGTGTGAGCAGACCGTCACACAACAATGGCCGCCAGGGTCTGTGTTGGTGTGGTAGCCTGTCGGCTGTGCGTGTCTGGAACTCGCTGTCCGATCGAAAGCTTCAGACCAGAGGGGGCGGATGGGAAGGCAGACACCCCTTGTGCGCAGATTCCACCACCTGCTGTCACAAGACAGCCTGCAGCTTTAAAAAAAATAGTCGAAGGCGGAGTTTCCTTGATGCCGGTAACGGAGCTGGTCGGTGTTCTTCTGGTCACAATGATCAAAAGAAAAGAAGCCGCCCGAGAGCTTAAAAAGACACGACGACGTGTGCTTCTGCTCTAGGTTTTAAAGTCCGATCACTTCCGCCAAGTCATGCGAGAATGTCGCCCAGCATAAATGAAACTAAGGCAAGATGGCAGCCCGAGATGATGGGTGCTGAGGATAGGAACACTAACAGTGCAGTTATTCTGCCACCGATCGGCGCTGCGTAGAAGATTGCTGGCACTAGCATTCTTGACCCATCGCCACCGATCGATAGGCACTAGCGCATAAATTATGCCAAGCAGATGACACACTGGCTTTGCTGGCGTCGTCTGCCAGGTTATTGATCTCCGCCAGCGCCGCCAGACCAAGTTCTTGTTCACGTGGCTTTCATGCCAGTCGCTGAAATATTCAAGGAAGAGCACGGGCAGCGGTTTTCCGTGTATCCCTTCCCATTGCCACTTTTAGAATTTAGGTGTTAAGACTCCGGACCTCTTTTGTATTTTAAAGGTTTATTTCTGAAACGTGTGCGGAAGAAGGGGTCAGGGTTGGGGAGTTTATCAACTTTTCCGGAAACAGCACTCCACCTGCTTTTCCTATAAAAACGTACTCTTAATGCACTGTCATAGCGGGGAAGTTTTTGCATTAGAACCACAAGAGCGGTCGTTCGTGCAGCCGTTGTTGCTTAATAAGGTTTAAGATGGGTGGTTGTTGTTATTATTTTATCATGAGCCTAAAAAAGCAAATTTTCCTTGTCATAAACAATTGGCTACAAAAGCTAGCTGCTGCCGCCGAGCTGACTAGACTAGAACTGGTGGAGCAACACAGGGGCCACTCTTGTCAGAGAGGAACTTAGAAAGGCACCGGAGCACTGCTGGGATGTAGAGGTGAGAGTTGTGGCATCTGCGGTAGCGCTGTCCAGCATCGTGAATGAGTGTACGTACCGTGTAGACTAGCTGTATGGAGAAGCTGACGCGATCGTAACTCGAAGATAGTTGTAAGAAAGTAGCTGTGAACAGTCAGTTGTAATAAGCTTGTTCAGAAATTTCCAAAAGTATACACCATAACTGTTGGTTAATCAGTTCGTCCAGTCGGGACTAGTGAGGTGTAGCGAGGATACTTTTAGCCAATATGACCATCGGTCGGTCGTAGTGAAAGTAAAGACGTCTGTGTGACGTCATTTTAGAGATGGATTTACCACCGTTGTAGGGAGGACAGACGAATTGTCTTCGCAAAAGAGTATGGTTTCCCTTGTTTCCCCGATGTGAACTATCGGTATCGTAGTTTTGGTTAATCATCCTGTAAATAGTGTGTGCGTGTAGACAAGTGTAGCATGTCGCTATGATGAGTACATGAGAGTGAGACTGGTTCTTCGATATGTGTTGGTAGCTGTGCAGTGGAGCGTTGTTGTAACTGTAGAATAAATAGTGTAGTATATATAAGTATTTTGTCGCTGGCCTCTTTTCATCGAGTTGTGCATGTGGCTAGTAAGGGGGTGGGGGTTTGAGCCGGAACGTTTCGGAGATTTACACAAAATCAGGCAGCTATCACGTTGTTAGTTTTCCCCTTCTTGACACGTATTTATGTTGTCGTAGTTCTGGTTAACGAGCAGGCCAAAAAGCAGACAAAAAAGAACACAAAACTAATACCCCTAGACCCACGACAGAGCAAATACCACAACAGTCTAAAGAAACTAACAGCATTGTATTGTATTGTATTGTATACGAAGTGTTTGAATGCCCAATTTCTGCAAGTGCTTATGTGGTGTACATGACCCGTACCTATGCACAAATTGTTCAAGTTTGGCCCTGTCGTGTTTTTGCCCGGGAGACGCGCGTCACGAAAGAAAAAACAGAAGAAAGAACCAAGAATTCATGACGTAGATAGGAAGGTTTTGCCATTAAAGGATAACTGTCATATTTTCTTTTTAATTCCATTATTCCTGGAAATCAAGCAAAAAAATAATTAAATTCACGAGTTTATCAAGATCATTACTAAAACGGGTATTTACTTTCATTTTCTCAAAATTTTTGTTGTGTAGACTACAGAAGTTTTTAACGTCCAGAAATGGTTCGTTGCATAGGTCAGTATAGATTTGCCAGCAAATGGCATGCAGTACTTCTGGGGTTTCCCCAGTTAGTGCGGGATTGACTCACCAGTAGACACCTTGAGGTCGTGGCCCACTTTACACAGATACATCCTCGAGGAATTAAGTTTAAGCGAAACTGCGAAATAGAGCGTGGACCTATATTGATATACAATATTTTCAGCAATAACAGTAACATTCAACCAAGATTATTTCACATCTGACGTTAAAATGAACGAACACAGATCTGTCACGGGATAAGTATGGACAATATTTTCTAGGGGAGCAGCTATCTCAGCTACTGAGCTAGTGAGCTGGAAAGTTTGTCGAAGCAGACGAAATTTCCAGTCGAGAACTTTTCAGCACATACCGATCAATATCAAAACAAGCTATAACAGCTTAAAATCAGTGTCATTAGTACAAATAACAAAAAATCTATAATACATGTACCTTCTCTTCCTTGCAAAGATGCTGAGAAGAGTGTGTTACAAAACCCACCATCAATAGTACAGCCGTACAAATTCCCGCCCTTTTCAATGTCCCGATACCTTTCTTTGTTTTCTTTGTGCTGCAGAGTGGCCAAATTATGCCTTAATTGTATTAAAGGCATCTTTTTGTACATTATCACGGATGAATATCTGATATCTGCTTCTAGAAAGTTTTAAATTAATATACTATTTGAAATCTTCTAGCGTGATTTAGACTTGGAAAATTGCAAGTGTTTCTTTCATCGTCTGCTTTGACGTGCAGGAGTTGTCGTTCCTGTGATTAGTGTTAATGGGTTGGATCAAATCGATATAAATCGACAACTGTTGGTCAGTTTGGATATCTACAGTATTACATTCGGATTATTACTTTTATTCTTGAAGCTTATTTATTTTCCAACTGTTTTTTATCTATAGTTATTCTTAAAGCACCATCTACAGGCACAGCACAGGCGTAGCGATTTTGCGTCGGTCAGTGTTGAGTGTACGCAAGTCTAACGAGCAGATTCGATTCAATGGAATGACTGGTGAATTTACATGTGTTACATAAATTCATTTAGATCTACTGTTAAAATTTGAGTAGAATAGAAGTTTCTGTTACTTCTATTTGTAGAAGCAGCCAGCCGATTGTAGTACACCTTTTTCTGGGTTTTGTTTTTATTATCCTAATGGATCCTAATTAAGTGAACTTATTAAGTCTGAAGTGTTCAGAGAGGCGATACGCCGATAAATTCATACGAATTCCCTCACGAAATGCGAAAGAAAATTGGATTTGAGAAAATTAAAAGAAGGCTATTTGAACTATCAAACTGAAGCTGGGTGCGAAATAAACGCTACCATATTTGGTTACTTCCACTATCACCATTTTCGGAATGTTCACCGAGCAAACTGCATGGGTCTTTTTGTAATGCCCTATCTTCTGATTGGTTTGATTTTCTAACTGCAAACCTAGGGTCAGGAGTGTAGCAGATTTCGCAAGACAGAGTATACTAATAATGTTGCCCGTAGAAGGATAGGTGCAGAAGCGTTGACCAATGGTAGTAAGGGCAACAAAAGGAACCCATATACTTTCTCAATTCTGTGTTGTTTTTGTGGAGACCCATAAGTAAATAATGTTTTGCTTGCGATACATGTGTAGTGCTGTTGCAGTCTTCACTGTGAACAGATATGAGTAGCTAGCAATTTGTAGACTTATTCCACCGCATTCTTCTGTTGCCGAACAACTGCAGATACTGCTTATGCCAGAGTATTAGACAGCTTTACAGTCAACTGTTGTAAACAAAAGTTTCATCCTACAAGATTAATTTTCAAGGTTCCGATGATGGGGGAGTGCGCTGCTGTCAAAATGTAATCCTAGAGAACAAAACACATGGTTATTTTTCTGCAAGTAGTCAGTATAGTTGGCAGTTTCGTATTGAAATCGGCTTTCTTTAAACATATGAAGTTGAAAAGAGATCAGTTAATCAACTGGTTTTCACTTAGATTTAAGAAGAATTCTTACAAGTAGAGAATAAGCACAAAAGTCATTCAAAGTTCTCACTAATAAACATGTTTTACCCAGTGCATAATCACTAAATCAGTCACCGGAGGATGGAAGAGGATCAAAATTTTCCAGCAGGAGAGGAAGATGGAATATATGATCACCAAACAGATTCCAACCCCAACACTTCTAGTGCAGGCTGTTCACAAGCTGAAGGGGAAACAGCAACAGCTGATCACCTGACAGGTAAAAATATGTTTGTAAATTTTTTTTTTTTAAGATGTGAATAAACTTATTGAGAATTGGTTATGTTTATAATAAATTACAATATTTGTACAGCGTAAATGTAACAGTGAATGATTAATTGCTGACATGTTTCTCTGCAGCAATCTGTTGGTGTTCCTACAAACAGACACACTCGTTGATCTTTCAAGCTGACTTTTTTTTTGGGGGGGGGGGTATTTTAAGCTCATTGTGTGGAGTCTTACTCTCATTCTCAGCTGCCTCAACTAAGTGAGAATTAATACAATTATCCGTGGTACTGCTACGCTTATACTGTTAAAGGTCCCAGCATGAGTGGTGGTTGTTAGTTGAGAGGAAAGTTGCTTCCATCTGAAAGTATTTCTGCACCATATGGGAGCTAGTAATATTACTAAGCTATGCATTGTTACCAATAACAACCACCAGACTGATATGCAGTGAAAACTGCAGTATGATGATCAGAGTGGAGAGGCAGTTTAAGTTTTGAGAGAGGGCTTATGGCATCTTAACTTTTGGCAACTGCTAGATTCAAAATCATAAGCTTCAACATTTGAGTCGGATGTTTTGAGTTTTGAGCTGTCCAGGACCTCCACTCCTGCTGCTGCTCCCCTCCTCCACAGCTTCACAAATGATCTCCCTAGTGTAATACTTTTTCCACCCAGAAAATACCATGCATATTTTCATTGTAACCTCTGAAGCTGGCATCCTGGAGACTCCACGGAGTACATTCTGAACGGAATCAATCTTCACAGGAATTTATATATTGTACATTTTGTTTTGTTTCTCAGCTGAAGAGGACAGAAACAGTAATGGTGAGGAGGAGGAGGACACATTTGCAGTTCCCAGTAAGGTGCCATTTGTTGAGAACCAGGGGGATGAAAACATGGTCATCATGGCAGTTCGAGAGAATGACTGCACAGCATTGCATGACCTGGCTCAGAAGAATGTTGATTTCAATATAATGTGTCACTGTAAGTATGACCTGGCTCAGAAGAATGTTGATTTTAGTATAATGTGTCACTGTAAGTATGACCTGGCTCAGAAGAATGTTGATTTTAGTATAATGTGTCACTGTAAGTATGACCTGGCTCAGAAGAATGTTGATTTTAGTATAATGTGCTACTGTAAGTATGACCTGGCTCAGAAGAATGTTGATTTTAGTATAATTAATGTGTTACTGTATGACCTGGCTCAGAAGAATGTTGATTTTAGTATAATGTGTTACTGTAAGTGTAAGTTCAGAGATACTCTACTAGTTGAAGAGATAACTAGAACAAACCTTTTTTTCTGGACTGATGCACTGAGGGTTTTTTATCTACAGTTACAGAATGATATTAGTACTATATTACTATTAGTACCAAGCTTGTTTCTTGAACTCATGCACAGAAGGATTTTTGTAGGTTTTGTTTTTCATAGATACAGAATGCTATTAGTACAAACCTTGTTGTCTGAACTTGTGCACTAAGTCTTTATTTAATTTTTGGTCCATAGAAACCAAGTGATTTATTGACTGCTGGCTCAGGTGATTTGTGTTAAAGGCTATCTGAAAATGACCATAAAGTTTTTGAAAAACTCCAGCATGTTTTTCTTTATCAGTTGAGGAGTAATGGTCAGATGTTTTTCTTGCTGGACATCACACAGGTCAGCTGAGGCCCTGCACTGTTAGGGTATTACGAGGAAACTTTAACAAGCAGCTGCAGATGGTGGGATATGCAGCAATACATGTTGCTGTTATTCATGGATCTATCAAGGTGAGGAATCTTTGTGTCTGGATGTGAACAATACTTCTAAATAATAATAAATTATGTTGAGGCTAAAATGGCTTGAGAACATAATAATAATAAATGTAGATTTTTAACGCACGAGAACACATTTCATGCACACTTCGCGCAGATGAGCCACACAGACACTCTAGTGAAAACAACCAACACACACACACACATACACCCACACAGAGGGAGAGATGAACGCAACACTGAACAACAGGTTAGGATACAGATCGTCATTCACAGGTGGGTAGAAAAGTATCATAAGAGAGGATAAACAGAGAAAGTTGTAAGTTAATGCAGACAGTCGCAACGTCAGTCAAGGTACTTGCGGAAAAGATAACTTTTTAAGTTTCGTTTGAAAATCCATTTGCGCTGTCCGTATGTTTTTGTCCTGATGCGGGGTACTGAGAGAATGCGATCGTCGGAAGAGGAGCGGAGCTGTCTCACTTGAGTGTAGATTGTAAGAAGTTCTGAAAAGTAGATGGGGCATGCACCGTTGGAAAAATTGAAACAGAGAGTAGACAACTTGTAATCGATGCAAGCCTGAATGGGGAGCCAGTGCAGAGTGCGGAGGAGAGGTGTGGCATGGTCTGTTTTGCGCGCTTTCAGGACAAGGCGAGCGGCCGAGTTTTGAAGTTTCTGTAACTTCTGTAGCAAATATAGAGGACAGCCAGCCAGCAAGGAATTGCAGTCGTTAAGTTTAGACAGAACTTCTCCATGCCATTCTTACTGATGAACACATGTAGTGCTGTGAATATGGAACAAGTAAACTGTAAACATCAAATGTTTGGAAATCATCAACAAAAAGATCAAATGCAAAATTATGTATTGGAAGATCTTTGAACATTAGCAGTATCCATTTCTGGGCCATGTTGTGCACCATGAAATTATAAAGTGGCACATTGTTTTCTGGAAGTGTGTGCAAAGCAGTACATGTCTTTTTCTTTTTTTCTTCAACTTTACAATATTTGCTATGTTTGGTCCCTTTTTCATTTCACTCAGTTTTTAAATTGTATGTTCTCACTCATATTTTTTAACACCAAAAAGTATAGAAGCATGTGACTGCTGCTTGGGGTAAATAAGGTGACAACAAACTATGAAATGCACTTTTTATGGAAAGAGTTGTTGCCCCCAAATATAGACCGCCTCAATGGCCTAGTGGTTAAGGCATTCGTTTCCGAGGCAGGAGGTCAGTGGTTCACAACCTGGTCTAGTTATACCTAAGACTTAAAAATTGGCAATCTAGTAGCTGCCCTGCCAGACACTTGGCACTATAGGGAACAGTACTAGGACTGGTTGGCCCACTGTCAGTATAATGTGACTGGGTGGGACTGAAGCCTGTGTTGCGACAGCAGTCTCAGTGTGGCAGCATGTAAACTGTCTAAGCAACACCGTCCTGATGTGCACAAGGTTTACAACTGGACATTAAGCAACAAACACCACCACCTCCCCGCAGATGTAGGTCAGCTTATGTTTTATATATATATATATGCAGGTAGATTTTGTCTCATCTTTGCTATAAGACTTTATTTTGTATTTTATTGAGTCCTCATTTTGTATAAATTGTACAAAGATTACACCATTTTTTTAACCTGTTTCTTTTCCTGCTTTTTTCCCGTCTTGTTCTGTGCTTGAATTAGGTGAACATTCTGATATTTGAACAGACAATCAAGTGCCTGATCGCTGGAGGAGCAGACATTAATCTCAAGGATAGCAATCGAAGGTCTCCACTGCAGTTGGCAGTAGCAGTTGACAGGCTGAAAGTGGCACAGCTGTTGATTGATTGTGGTAACTGGATGGTTTGGATTGTTGGTTAATTTTGGGGGTGGGGGCTTAACTGAATCATTGATGGTCCTTTCTGATTCATATCACAAAATGGAACCATGACCACATGGTAGTCAAAATTGTATCTTGTTTTCTAAGTCAGTATCTAAATCACTACAAATATGCCAGTGTTCCATATCATGTAGAGGTGGAGATGCATTAGTCTTTGTTTCTTTAAAACTTTTAGAAAAGAAGACACAGTAGAAACAGAAGTAAATTGTTTCTTACGTGTACCCTACCTGACCAATCCACAGCATTTACAGCTGCATGGCACATATTGCAACAGCTATATGCCAACCTGTAAATGATTGGTCCAGGTTGATTACATTATGGTAGACAACCAGCAGATATTACAATCCTTTGTTCATGTGATACGAAACTTAGATCAGGATTGCTGTAGAGGTCAAGAACTGGTCTACCAAGCAGATCAACAGTGGGAATATTTGACATGCTTGTGAAACTGAAAGTTTTGTTGACTCTCAATGATTCAGTTATTAATTCAAGTTCAGTATTTCAACTAACAACAAATTTCTTTTTTCCAAACAGTGAATGAATTGAGTACACATTGCAGCCAACATGCACACCTTTGAAATTATCGCTTTATCTCCTAACAGTATGCTCAAGAGATATAAAGAGAAATGAGCTCTTTTTATGCAGTTCTGGAACACTGGACAAAAATAAAAACTGATTTATATTCAGTCAACTTTTTGCACGCTTGAAAGGATAATCTCTGAAGTACTTGTTTGCTCAGAGTTGGGTAGATCCAGATAGAGGGATATTAAATATATGTCGTTCTTTGGTGGAAATTTGGGGTTTGTACATAAGAGTAGAGTAGCCATTTGTCTTGATCTAGTTAATCCTAGCAGGTTTTTGCATCTGTAACCATATAATGTTTGTGGATTCTCACTTTCTATAACCCACTTTAATGATATACCTCGTTTAATGATGTACCTCTTTGTTGATGAGTGTTTGGACACAGTTTTACGATTCAAAAATATAGAATACCATCAGTTGTGTAAAGCACCATTTTTCTCTGTTATGAAATTATGATTTAAAACAGAAAGTTTCCTGTAAATGTGTGTGTGTTTGTGTGTGGTGGGTGGAGTGGATTGGTGAGTAGTGTGTGTATATATCACCTGCATAAGACCTACCAAGAGACTCACATGTAAAATATTTATGGAAAAGAAATGCTTGATAGGAGAATGATGAGCATTGAGACTGTATAGCAGTGTCATTTATTTAATAATAGTAACACATATTTCTTACAAAGAATCCATAGTATCCATTATGACTTTATTGATTACTAATTTAGGGATGGGGGAGGGTTGCTATTGTTTGTTCATTTTAACATTAATTTAGTGTCCTAATGTCATTGTTCCATGCAGATCTGAAAAAACACTTTTGGTTTTCCAACAGGTGCCGAGGTCAATAATCAAAGTTCGAGTCAGCGCACCCCTCTCTTAGAGGCCATCACTAATCACAATGTAGAGCTCGTTCGGATTCTCATTGAATCAGGTGCAGATGTTAACCTGCCAGACATAAAGGGTACAACGCCACTGTGCTCAGCAGTTGGCAGCATGCATCCATCATCTGACTTAGGACCGGACCTGGCTATCATACGTATTCTGCTGGAAGGTGAGACCTTTATGTGCCCCCATCTCCCTTCCATTTTTTATGAGCAGGAAGCTTTTGGAACTTTTCTGAACCCTTCTCATATAAAATCATCTTCTTGTCGGTATTCATCTGACTTTGTATCCTATTCCCTAAACCATCCCTTCCCAACTCGTATAATAACAAAGGTACCCTCTTTATTTTTTTTAAAACCCAGCTATAAAAAAATGTGGTATAATCCTCTGAAAAACATCACTTGCAAGTATGAAATTAATAAATTTCTCTGAAAAACATCACTTGCATGTATGAAATTAATACATTTCTCTGAAAAACATCACTTGCATGTATGAAATTAATACATTTCTCTGAAAAACGTCATTGGCAATTACGAACTTAATAAATTTCTCTGAACTAAGAATTTTCAGAAACTGACAGGGTATTCTCAGCTCTGTTGTAGGCTAACAATTTTTATTAATGCATGGTATGTGCAGGCAACATTGTTAACTTGCTGTAACTTGATGAGTGAAAATGAAAAGTCACTGCAAATACTGAAGCATTATAGACTGGCAAACTGTATTGGTCACTTCGCTGTGTTCCTTAGTATATCATCTAGCTGTGTTGATCTCTTTGCTGCCTGTATTCACCAGTTGGAAACTTCATTGATCACCTTAGTGTGTGTATCACTTAGGTAACTGTTGATCACTTTGGTGAATGTATTGATAAGTTTAGGAGCTGTATTGATGATTTTGGAGTGTTGGTCACTTTACTAACTACATTTATGTTGGTCACTTTGCAGCTTCTGTTAGCCAGCTTGATAACTTATTATTTTGCTCATAGCACTAATCACTTTGGTAGGTACATTGATCATTTTGATGTGGTGATCATGTTAGATTCCAGTAGTGAAGCCAGCTTCTTGTTTATGTCAATACAGCAGGTTGTGATGTTGACAAAACAAACCCAGCAGGTGCTTCTGCCCTTATGTTGGCAGCAGGTATGAAGCTGGTTCCAGTCATCAACATGCTGGTGTCTGCTGGTGCTGACGTCAATAAGGTATGATACAGGTTAAAAAGGCAAACAAGATAAACTTTGTAAGGTAGACCACTTTGTTAAAGTTTGACATCTAGACTAAAGCAAGCATACTGAAAAACACTCATTTACTGGGGGTTGTTTTTTGGAGTACAGCTCACAAATGAACTGAAATTTTAAATCTGAAGGACAGAAATAGAATAATAGGGTAGTAGTTGGTGTCAGCTTCATCTTTGATATCTTAAGTGGTTCAGAGTTTAGGCTTAAATCACTTGATACAATGTAAAGGTATGACAGACTTTTGAAACAGGTATGAAGGAAATAATTGTATTGCTTAGTGTAGTGGGTTTTTTTTAAACACATTGCACAAACCTATGAAGGAAAACCTCGTATTGCATAGTGTATTGTTAAAAAATACTTACATAAAAAGATGAATAATTAAAGATAAATATCCTCAATCCCACTGATTTTAAAGCTCTTATCAGTGGCATAAGTGATATTTAACAGGATTTTACAATTACTTTATTTCAAAAGACGGACAATGCTGGCCAGAATGCTTTCCACACAGCAGTGGCTGGCCAACGTAATCTGACTGCCATGCAGACTCTCATGTGGTATGGGGCAGCTACACACACGTCCAATAGGAAAGGTTGAGTAGCCAATCTTATACATGAGATAGAGTTGAGTGGCTATGCCTGTATATGAGACAGAGAGTTGAGTAGCCGTGCCTATACATGAGACACAGATGTGCCAAACATTTCACCTTGGAAAGATGTTGGATAAAATCAGATGAGAAAGCTGTAAAAATGTATCCCAGAGCAAAAGTGCCTTAGTTCTCAAAACCATTTGGTGAAGTTGACATCCCCTGTGCTTATTTAAATTTGATTTTCTGATCAATGATAGGTGATGAACATGGGGGGGGGGGGGGGGAAGAGTAAAGTGGGTGGGACATATGCCAAGGGGAAAAAACTGTCATCTGTATTTGTGCAACATATCAAATCTATATACATGCATACAAAAACACAATTTTGTAGTTCAGAAAGATGTATAGTTTCCTGTAATATTTTTAAAATATGGCTACCAGCAAAATCTTATTCAGTATGGCATCAGTAGGGTCTCATTTTTTTGTTTGCTTTATATATGTATTGATTGTGCCTGTGTTGTTTTCTGCTAGGTGAAACGCCGTTGGACAAGGCCTTACAGTTTGGTTCTGTTTCAATTCTGCGTTTGCTCCTGTTGGCTGATGCAGCCCCACACCGCTATGACATATTGACGGCACCACGCATTGTCCAGCTCCGGAATTATCTGCCAGAGTTTGATGCATGGCTGCACCAGGAGATGTTTGAGCCAAGGAGCCTGCGTCGCATCTGTCGGCAGGTAATACGCTGTCATCTTTCACCTCACGGTCTGACGCGAGTGGAAGAACTGGAGCTCCCACGGAATTTAACGGACTTTTTGTTGGGCCGGGATGTGGTAGTTTAGTTAGGTGTTCTTCAACAGTTAAATATGGATGGAACACGAGTGTTACCTGCAAAAAGAAATTAAAATGAAGAGCTTTCATTACTCAAATTGCACGCCTGTGATTTTTTCAGTGGGGAGGTGGGGGGAGAAGCTCTGGATTTTAAAAAAATTTCTGTATCGGTTATTTATTTTTAATATAAGAGTGGACAGTTATCCATCAGGTGGAACTATGGGGATGTGTGGATGCTGATGGTAGCGTCTATGCATATGCTGTACGGTGTAAATATAGAAATACACGTGTTGTAGCATGTAAATCTACAGCGCTGACATGGCATGATTAAAATGTGTCTTTCAATATTTATGTCATTATGTGCCATTTTATTTCTGGAACCTGTTTCACCAATATCAAGGATGGTGTAAAGACACACTAAATGCCTCCTGATCTGGTTTTGAAGGAACTGGAGCATGTTCTGTTGTTAAAAAAAATGATTTTTTTTCTTTAATTTATTTTTATTATTTTAAGCCTGTTGAAAACAGCAATGGAAATGTGTCACTGACAATTTTAAATAAACTTGTCAGGGACTTGACAGTTGCCTTAGATTGTAATGGTCTTCTAATCCTGTTTTCTCCGTAGTCTTACAGGAGTTGTTTCCCTTACATGACTCAACTTCAGAATGGCATGCACAGTGTGTTACAAGATTATTGTTTCCGTTGTTCTAGGAGGGGTGAGGAGCGAGCATTGTTAATTTCTTATGATTTTGATCACATCTCTTGTTCTTTCTACCTGTATAAAGTAAAATGTGCTTTTTGTGTTTATTTTCAATGTTCGTTTTGGTTTTGGACAACACTCAGAATAAAGCACATGCCCAACCCCTACTAGGTTATGGTGTGGATGCACTAACTACACTTACACAGTGTGCACATTCTAGCCTGTCAAAACACACAGAGCCATGTTATTTTTTTGTACATTAGCTTAGTGCAATAGAAGGCAAATGTCGCAAGTTTTTATTGCTGAAGAGATGTGGTCCATGGAGGAAGAGAAAACCTTTTCCTTGATTTGTTTTGGAAAAAAGTTTCGTACATGCATGTGCCTTGTGTTGCTATTTTAGCTTGCTGTGTGTAGTCTGTTCTCGACTGTTTGCACAGTCTTCTTAATCAAAATCTCCCTGATACACAAGACAGCTGCCAATGCTTTGGCCCCCTCTTGTGTTTGGTCAGGCAGGAAATTCTGTGTGTTATGTACAGTCAGACTGCACACAGTGTGTTTTGTCCTATTGTGTACAGTCCAGCCAGATGGCACTCATTGCATATTGTTCACCATTTACTGGAAAATTTAAAATGACCCTTACAATCCCTGTTATAGCATTGACCAGAAACTGGTTATTTGATTTAGATTGAGAACATTGATTACAAGTGCAGGTGTGAAGTGTTTAACATTTCTGCATATTTTATATTATTGTGTCTGCGTGTTTGTAAATGTGAGTGTGTGTTTATGGGTGTGAGAGAGTATGGTATTCTGCAGAGATAAATCCTTTTAAATTTGAGAAAGCTGAATGTGTGTCGTTCATTTGTGCTTGTTATGTATGCAATTATGATTTTGAGTTGGGGTTATTTGCAATCTGTGATTTCATTTTGCACACCTTGAAAACAAAATTTTGAAAAATAAATGAAAGGCTCTTATGTTATTTGTGTGTATGGTGTGTGTGGGGGGGTAAAACAACGATGACAAGGAAGATGACAAAGATGATGAAGACGTATGTTCTACTATCTGTACTACTCTAGTGGCTCCTTTCTATCCGGAAACACTGCCTCACTGACTGCTAGCCGGCCTGTGCAGCTTACCGACCTCACTGCAACGAAATTGAGACCTGGCTTGTAAGACTAGCGTTGTTTACTTAGTTTAAACCAGAGGGTAATTGGCTTAGTTCAAGGAAGTAAATTTCATGCTCTCCCAGAGAACAATACGTACTAGGGAGGAGGGAGTCAACCCACCTCCCTGGTCCAAGAGTCGGGGACAGCAGACGACAGCTTGATGTCAGCCAAGTACGAATGCATTAGTAATGTCCGGTCGCTGGCCTTGGAAACTCGTGATGCTGTTTACAAGAATAGACCATGTGATGTAGAGGGCGTTGGAGTAGGGAGAAATAAAAAGGGGAACTTGAGAGAGGGGAAAAGGGATTGGGATTCAGATCAGACAACAATTAGAGAGAGAAGGATACAGACGGAAGAAGCTTGCTCGGGCTTACGCCCAGCCCATAGGGCTATGCTGCTTGGCCATGGGACTTAGAAAGTTTTGACAACAGAAGACTGAGGGGCGCAGTGGAAAAGTGAGCTATGGAGCTGCCTTCCACATGCGCCTCCGCTGCAGTTGTATAACGGAGCTTTATTCTGGAAGAAGCCACTGCCTTTAGCGGCCAGGCAAAAGTTAAAAATAGTAGAAGTCCAGGCTTCCGTCTGTGTCACTAATAGGGTAGACAGTAGAGATAGAGAAGAGGTTCAATATTAGCCACTAGACTATGGAACAGGTTGCACGGTAAGCCGGCCACCACCTGCAACGGTTTATGTTCAACAAATAAAGTTTGGGACGCGCACTCCCTAGTTGAGCGTCTGTTCGATTGGATGAGAAAGGGGCGAAGTGGTACACTCACTGACTGCTAGGCTGCCCGTGCAGCTTACCGGGTGGCTTACTTAGGCTGCCTCCATCCTCTGCACAGTTCTGACGTCAGTCACACCTGAGGGCAACGCGTGTGTCCGGTGTGTTGTACGAGTTAGGTCCACTTCCCGTTAAGCCGAAAGTCGTAACGGCAAAAATCGTTATGCGTGAGAGGTCTTGAGTTCACTTTTTTTTATATTTTTTATGAAGAAATGCCATTTAATCAAATTTCTGCATCATTGGTCACACAAAGAGCTAAAAGCTCATGAGTGGTCTCCATGTCAATGTGTCTGCAATTCTGAGCTCAACACTCCTCTCCCCCTGTCTTAAAACCAGACTTAACTCGTAACTGCGTGGCAGATAGTGGAGTACGTGATGTGGACGATGGCAAATCGACTAATGAATCGGCTGAATTGTTTACCGTTTTCGTCGGAGATCCCTTCGACGCGAAAGACTTTTTCGTGACAGCCCAAAAAACCCCTTTGGGATACCGAGTGGATTTGAACTGAATTTGATTTCCCAAACAGGACATTTTAGCCTTGACGGATGAAATCTGTGGTGAAATTTACCACCCACCCACCCATCCCCCCACAAATATAAGTTCTATCCCTCCTTCCATGCAGGTGCTGGTAACTCTTCGTTTTAATTGATGTCACAGAAAGCTTCCATATTCATGATATCATGGTATAACAGACATTTTTATTTCACATCGACAGAACAACATTAAGTAGGCTGACTGAAAGTATCGAGATTGCTATAGCCTCAAAGGTTACAGACACGCGAGGAAGCGATAAGAAACTTGCAAACTCTACGAATAGCACACTTCCCGAACGGGTCTGGGTGCAATTCTCGGTGAAATTCTCTTCACCTCCACTAGAACACTGGCATTTTCACGGACCTCCATACAAACCTGTAATATGTGTGTATGAAGGTCCGTGCGCTTTTTCACCACTGCGTGCTCTACTGCCGACAATGCGTCTTCGCTTTTCGATTGGAGGTCGGCTGACGTGTCGGGAATTTCCGTTGTATGCAGAAATAGTCCCTGCTGCGAACTACAGCAGCGAGGCTTGACAAAGTTTTCCCCGGGAGACCTTTCGCGCACACTGACTGTCCGTGGCTTTCGTGATACTACGGACTGTGTCCCTCCAGTCAAGACCAGACTTGACGAAGCTGACTTATAAGGTAAAGCAGTGGCAGACTGCACTCGACCCTCCCTCCTAGCAGCCTCTCCACACCGCCCATCTGAGCGCAACTGTTAGTCTGGTGGATAAGTCAGTGCACAGAATAGTAGCAGGCCCACATCCTCACACAACCCCGCTGTCGTATGGTCTATGTGTTGCTGGTGGTAGGTTTCATCAAAAGCAACAAACCTACTTTTTGTCTGCCTGCCTGCTTGCTTGGCCATCTGCCTACCTGCTTGTCTGTCTGTGCGGCCTCGTTCTGAAAGAAACGGAACTTAAGGCAAACATTCTGTCTGGTAGCAATCCAGAGTATGCATAATCCACTGTTTGCACGTTTTGCACGGCAGCAGTGTCCTACACAAGTGGCAGAATCCACTGATACCGATGTAGGCGACGAAAAGCTTATCCTGACAGCTTCACTGCGTTTAAAGAAGAGCAGAATTAGAGAAAGAGAATCCTAAAACATAATTTTAAAAACTGGTAAAAATGAGGACAGCTGTGCCCAGACAAGTAAGACGTAACAATCCAACCTCAACTTTTAAATGAAAATGCGTTTGTTTCACGTGTATGGGGATAATCTGAAACGTGCATTTTAAAACAAATGTTTATGCTGTAGGATTATTTATATTGTACATGTATTTGCAGAAACAAACCAAACCAGGTAAACCTTATGTGTATCAGAGCACTAAGCACGTACTGATACAACGCCGAATCCTACCCAAGGGCTGTACTTGCATAAACGTTCTTGTCCCCTGTTCATAAGTAACGGTGGACGTAAAATACACAGACCTAATGACCGGAAAAGCAGCCACGTACTCATGGAAGTTAACCCTTCAGATGACATTTACATTTCGAAGTGCTGTAGGTCTCCTGCTGGCATAAACATGTATAACGCATTTAGCAGGCAAGCACAAAGTAAAAATGTCAGTATATATCCTGGAAAATAAATTGCTGTTACTTTGAAAATTTAAGCAAATACTTTCTTGTCAGATTAACAATGTTACGGTGCGTGCTTATCGAGAGCCTGCATGCCGTTTTCCAAAACCTCTGGGCAAAAATAGCGTTGTGCAGACTCCATTCGGCATTTCCCGGACATTAAAATGCTTCGAGTGCCTGGGCCTTCATAGTTCGCTCCAGCCGTATCGTCCTTGGCTGGGCAGGGGCGTCGGGTAGCGACCCACACTTTAAAAATTCAAACGCTCCTTGTGGAAAGTAGTCTAAGGGAAACAAATGTGCGTAATCAGTAGCTAAGTCAGTCATACATATAGGGTTGTTTCCCTTTGACCATGAATGTGTTTTTCCGCTGTGGAAAACGTCGTTTTTGTGTCGTCCTGATGAAGGGGTAGTGCCCCGAAACATGTAGATTGTCTTTGTCATTGTCATGTCTTAGCTTGGTCCAGTTCCCTTGTTTTAAATTTAAGAAAGGAGAACCCATAAGCCCTCCTGGCTAGTCACGCGACATCTCAAAAATGGCAGCAGGAAGTTCTGCTCGCATGGATTTTCACTTATCCTGTTGCTGCTGGATTTTACCTAACTTTTACATCTCATTCGAATCGAGCATCCTACAATGCGCGACGTCGCTGCAGTCGCTGCATTTTGGGGCGATTTGGTTCGATTTTACCGAATTTCGAAAAATTGTTTTAAAAAAACTATGAAAGTTAGAAACATACTTCGAACGTTGTTGGAAAGATAAATTTAAGTGGAAAAAGCATTTTCCTTCTTGAAATCCGTCTATTGCTGACGGTGTGTGGAAGACTGTTGAATTACGTAACCAAAGTCTATGTGTTTATTGACACCAAACACTCGATCGAGTATTACAGCCGTCTGCAGCACTTGTAATACACAGAAATGTAAGCCATACAAATTCCTCGTCTTTCCCCTCCTCACTAAGGTAAGTGAGGACATCATTTTTGTCTTCTGACGATAAATTTTGGAACATTTGTGAGCAGACATTCGAAAATGGCGGCCGGTCATTTTTGTCCACTAACGAGGTATAACACGTGGAAGAGCACAGAACTCTGAAAACCTGTCTAGTTTGTGGTCTAAGGGAAGGAACTCTGTAGAGAAATGATTCTAGTATAGGAAAACACGAGTGACATCCCTTTCCAGTGAACCACTTTCGTGTTTTTAGTCGGCAAAATAGTGAGCATAGCACCAAAACCCAAGCGCAGCGATAACGCTAGGGACATACACCGCCCACCATTTTTCCAGCGCTGCGATAGGAGTGTGGCCACCCTAGTGCAGCTGTATGTCTGGTGTGTTTTTCAGTGCATTAGTTATAGTACAGGACACCATGCCCCCAGTATGCGCCTTGTTCAAAGAACAAAGCATTTGAGATTTGGTTTTGGTTTAGAGTATTTTTTTCTAATTGCTTCAAGAGAAGGCTAGGGTGTACCATACATTTAGAGAGAAAGAGAGAGAGAGAAAGGGTGGGAATACAGATTGATTAGTGGTGGGAAAAAAGTTCCTTATACAGGCCAACATTCAAAATGATTATCTAGATTTTAGATAAGAAATGCATGTGTTCCTTATGAAGATGTCTCAAATTTTTTGAATGAGCATTGAGTGTGTGAGACAAGGTTATTGTGCTTTTGCGCTTGCTGTGAAATAAAAGCTATGTATTTCCTGTGTTTGTATCTGCATCTGACAACGTAATTTAAGAATTTAAAGGCTGATTTTGTATGGATGTGGTTCTTGCATAAACAGGTAATAATATTTCAGTTTTCTGAAGCACAAGTGAGGCATTTATCGCTAAGAGCACCACAGCTGATGTTATTGTTTACACAGTGATGCTGTCAGCACTACAGCTGATGTTATTGTTTACACAGTGATGCTGTCAGCACTACAGCTGATGTTATTGTTTACACAGTGATGCTGTCAGCACTACAGCTAATATAGCTTACACTCTGATGTCATCCAAACATTTTGGACAGTTGCATGCAAATTATTTAGTTAATACCCGATCCAGTTTGCACTGCTTATGCAACGTAATGGCACACACACATATACTGACATTAATATTATATACAGGTGCACACCTATGTGCACACCCAAACATGAACACTTAGAGACATTCATACTAATTACTATTGAACGTACATATGCGTGAACAGATACAAAATACACTGATTGATCCTAAACGCTTTAATATTTTTCAAATTGTTGTTGCTGTCGTACATAATAGTATTATCTAAAATTGATTTTTCACACTTATGTCTGTTTATAAACAGATGTCAAACAGCAATAAGAATGAAAATGAATATTATAATATTCTCTACCCCTCCATTTATGCATAGTACAGTGTATAATAAATTTTATTTAAAAAAATAATTCACACAAGCAAGATTTGTTATTTTTTGTCTGTACTGATATCGACACTTGCGTGCACCAATGTATAATAAAAATAATTTACACAAGCAAGATCTGTTATTTTTTGTCTGTACTGATATCGACACTTGCGTGCACCAATGTATAATAAAAATAATTTACACCAGTAAGATTTCTATGAATATTTTTCTGTCCATACTGATATCGATGTATAAGTTCTGCTCTGTGGTCCTGCACAGAGCAAGGGCATGGCAGTGATCAGCTCTGTTTGGGTTTCATGTATTAAAGTGAATAGCACAAGAGATCAGGATTGGAAACGTTTTGCCATAAATTCAACATCTTGTTGTCCAAAAATTATCCTTCTATAACAAAACTGACGTTTCTTTAATTTTCTTTCTTTCCCTATTTTATTTGCCCTTCCAGTTGCTTCAGTTGCTTTCTTCTCATTCTTCACATTCTTTCATTTTCTTTTCACTTCTTGCTCGTCTTGCATCTTCTGGTCGTGATCTCTGTCCACGGAGGCCTCGTTCTGCTTGCCGCAGCTTGTGCAGTAAGGGGAGTTACCCTTAACGGGCAAGACGCATGCGCTGGCCCCTTCACGGCCTGCGTTCAACGGGGCCGTTTTCACCCAGGTGTCCGTGTGTGTGTCATACCATTCCACCTGTTTGGTGATGCCCCAACCTGATGCACAAGACAAAACCACCTGAAACTGTTGTGCACTGCCCAAACAATGTTTGCAGACGCAGAAAACAAACCCTTGTCACTGGCATAATAATTTTGTTATATTTGCTTATAGCACAGTTCCTTTTTACGCCACGTAAACGTGTTTTCTGGCGGTTTTAGGGCTTTGTAGGGAGTAGAGGGGTATGAATGTTTGTATCTGGCCTTGAGGTCATAACAGGGGTTGCAAGCCCCGTTAGCCCTGTATATGTCGTGTGCACTTTTACAGAAACGGGAGATTTGGTTGCTCATGTTGATTAGCTCAGTTAGAAAGAGGTACAGGGAAAAGAACCTAGCATTAGTTATGTGAACATTGGTCTGTCAATACCTGTACTTTCTACAAACAGCCAGTTCTGGCGTCAGAGCAGAGAACAGAATTTGGACACAGTGCTGACTGTGAGTAAAGTACAGACTGTGAGGAGAGTGTTGATTGTAAGTAGAGTGGTGACTGTGATTAAAGTACAGACTGAGAGATGAGTACTGACTGTGAACAGTACTGACGGTGAGTAGAGTGGTGACTGTGAAAAAAGTACTGACCATGAGTAGAGTGGTGGCTGTGAGTACGGACTCAAAGTACTGACCATTAGCAGAGTGGTGATTTTGAGTTTAGTACTGACCATGAATAGAGTGGTGACTGTGAGTATGGTATTGTGAGTAGAGTGGTGTCTGAGTAAAGTGCTAAGTAAACTACTGATTTGAGTAGAGTGGTGACTGCGAGTAAAGTTCAGACCGTGAGTAGAGTGGTGACTGCTACAAGCCCGAAGACAAGTAGTTTGTGAGCAGATTGGTGAATGTGAATACAGTACTGACTGAGTAGTGTGGTCACTGTGAGTATAGTACTATGAATAGCTTGGTGACTGTGAATAGAGTACTGACCGTGAGTAGCGTGGTCACTGTGGGTACAGTACTGACCATGAGTAGCATGGTGACTATGAAGACAGTACTATAAGTAGCGTGTTGACTGTGAGTACAGTATACCGACCATGAGTAGCGTGGTGATTGTGAATAGAGTACTGACCATAAGTACCAGGGTCACTGTGAGTACAGTACCGACCGTGAGTAGTGTGGTTACTGTGAGTACAGTACTGACTGTGAGTAGCATGATGAGTGAATACAGTACTGACTGTGAGTAGCATGGTGAGTGAATACAGTACTGACCGTGAGTAGCATGGTGAGTGAATACAGTACTGACTATAAGTAGCGTGGTGACTGAACAAAGTACTGACCATGAGTAGCATGGTGACTGAGTACAGTACACGTAGTGTATGAGTCGGCGTGCGTGTGTAGGTGTAGCGTTGTGTGTGTGTGGAGTATTGTATGTGCACCTTGAATTACTTTGTAAGACATGAAGCCTTATAAATATTCTTCGTGTAGTTGATGCCTAGGGCACACACAGTCCTACTGAGATATAACAGTTTCCTGAGAATACATGTGAAGACAGGGACGCGGACAGAACACGAGTTACCTACGTGTGTTATCTTTGCCACCTATGGCGTAGACTCGCTCATCCACGACGGCAGCAGCCAGGTGACTCCGGGGCTTATCCATGCTGGCTACCTGGACCCACTTCCTCTTCCTAGGTGAGTAGCGTTCCACTGCACACAGGGCAAAGGTCAACACGCGAGGTTTGTTGCTGCAGACACGTGTGGGCGGCTTACATGCTTTATGCTTGTTTGAAATTTCTTTCATACTACATTATAGAGGATTTCATTGTCCCCCTGGGAAAAAAGTTTTAATATTAACTTGGTTTTTCACCAAAACCCTGTCAGGTGTGTTACCATAAAATAATGTTAAGAACTTGATTATTTGTCCACGAAATGTCATCTCATCTCGGTCCCATGACCTAAATGGTCATGTGGG